>JAVJIF010026437.1:0-30471 GCA_038442645.1 Agave tequilana
ACTGATGAGGTGACTTTGAGGGAATGGCTGACGCTGAGGCGTTCAAAGTTGGATAAGACTGAGAGGCTGCATATGTTTAAAATATCTTGAAGCTCGTTGACACCTCACACTCCCAAGGACTTATGTTGCAGCATCTACGCCCATCATATTTCTGATCTCACCTTCAAAACAAGTCAAATATGTTGGTTCCTTTATCCCTAAGAGTCAGATGAGGCAAGTTGCAGACATTAATCACGACACTGATGATTGCATGGAGCATCATTCAAAAGGGAAAATGTTCTGGTGCATAACAATGGAAATTTATCACCCAAGCGCCAGAAAGTTGATGAATCATACAAAAACCGTATGCAGTCCACATCAGAGTTTTTGAAATTGGAAGGAAAATGGTATCAAGTCCAGAGGAACTAAACAACAGTGCATGCTTTTTTTTCTTCCAACATCTACAGTCTCGGGGTTCTTTTTTTTGAGGTAGCAAGCAAGAATTCTGCTACAATTTTACTATTTAGTCATGCTTTTTATGGGGCACAATTACTATGTCTACCTATGAATTGTGAAACTATGCCAATTCCATATCACAATAAATAGATGTTAATGTTGCATATCCTCTTAAGGTTTTTATCGAGCGCTTGGTGTTTGTGCATGTGAATTTTATGGTTGACAACTCCATGCATTCTGTTACTCTTTTTTGTATTGCGATTTTTTTCTCCAATTGGTATTTTACCAAATTTAAGAACACTAGGCATTATGGTTTGTATTGGTATATGCAATATTAGCTGAAGGAAAGTCGGTAGATATTGAGATCTCAACTTGTGGTTCCATTCTTCTCATTTTTAAAGTTTTGATATTAGTACATTGATGAAGATAAAGTGAAAGAACATGGAGGGTGTTAGAAGATGGATAAATATGGGACATTCGGACCGTGCGTGCACACAATACCCAAGCCTATTCGCGTGCATGGTAAGACAACAGATGTGCATTGGACAAAATAACCATGACCATCACCTGCAGAATGGGGCCAATTATTCTTCCCAGGGTAAAATCTGATGTCATATCAAAGCTATCCTTTATCACAAGTTCCAAGCTATCCTTTATCACAAGTTCCCAGCTTTCATCTTTTTTTTAACGGTCTTATCTTAACAGTTATAAATGCTAATAGCAAATTTATGTGCATCCTCTTACAAAAGGCTTCTTAGTTCACCTAGAGGCATGCACATTGAATATCCTTTTTATGCTCTACTATAGTTCAAAATGTTGGTCAGTTAAGAAATAACAAGTCCAAAATATGATTGTAGCAGAAATGAGCCTGAGAATGCTGAGATGACTGACTGACAATACACCGTACAATAAGAGATAAGCAATGCATGTATATGTAAGAAGTTAGAGGCTACTTCAATTGAGGAGAAAATGAGTGAGAATTGGTTGAAATTGGTTGGGGTATGTGCAATGCAGGCTAATAAGTTTGCAGATTAAGAAAACTTATAGTGTCACAAATAATGGAACAATGTGGAAGGGTGACCAATGAACTTGGAGGCTTCATGTGGCTGAGGAGATGACCCTTAGCAGAGGTAATTGGAAGAAGGATTTGGGTTTACGGTGGCGGTGGCGGTGTTGTTCTGTGTGCGTGTGAGTGTTTGTTCTTATAAAGTAGTATCTATTAGATACTCGTGCAGTTAGAACATAAGAAAGCACATATACCGCGTATATATTGGATTGAAGTATTTCTGATGATAGGTTAATGTTTTGATATACTTGTTAACAAATACCAAGTCATCTTGTGGGTTGTTGGTTCATTGTCCAGAATGCTCCATATTATTATACTTTCAGGGTTTCAGCATTCGGCAAAGCAGGTTCTGGCGAGCAACCTTGGATGTCTTTTTTTTTTTTTTTGGAGCCTAACAATGCATTTTGCAGTATGCAAAAAACCCTTCCCTAGACCTATGAATTGTTGCGCCTGCTAGTTTTTTTCTGACACGGGCCAGGACAGACATCAAGCAAAAGATTCTCTGAAATCCAGACACAGTGATACAATTTTAGGCTTACTTGTTTGTGGCTATACATTCGTCTAACACATATATTTGTCTTTGTGCGTGTGAGGCTTTCTTGTTCCCTAGGAACAAATTTAAAGTTTGTTCGCACGATCCCACCTACCAAATTGCACAATGCACCAATCTAATGGGCGATCCACTGCTCATCTTGGTCAACAAATCAGGAAATATATATTGGAAAAAAGTTAGCTTTAAAGATTTCTAACCCATTCATCTGATGATTGTAAAATGAAAGTCTACTTAACATAGAAAGAAAGACACCATTTGATGGACGGCTTAGAAATTCTCAAATTTAATAATTTTTTGTCCACATACATTTCATCATGTAGTAGATCAACATGAAACTGTTTAGATAGTCCATTTGAGGACCCCATCATGTAGATTGGTAAGTGGGAATAAACGTTAAGTTTGTTTGTAGGAAACAATAATGCCTTATTTTAGGCTGTTTGGATTCAAGGAAGTAGGAAGTAGTTTTTTTCCTTTCGGAAAATAAGAATTTGTGTGTATCTTTTTTTGGTGTTTGGTTGGTAGTTGGGAAGTAGAAGTAGAAAAGTATATTATGTTTTTCGGTGTTTAGTTAGTAATGTGGAAGTAGAAGTGGAAAGGTTGACCACAAAGTTCACCGTAAAATAATATTAAGATAAAAATTAATTATGAAAAAATTTGGACTGTAATTAGAATGAAAGTAAGATTTACATGACCACAAAATTAACTGTTTTGAGTTACAACTTATTATAAATAAGATTTACACGATCACAAAATTAACTGTAGCACCCTGAAAGTGAGAAAATGATTGTGTAAAAGGAAAAAGAGAAAAGAAAAAGGGGTTTTTCTATTTTCTTTACCGGTGTTTGGATGGACAACGGAAGTGGAGAATAACACTTCCCACTTCCTCACTTCTGCCCACTTCCTTGAAATCAAACACGCTCTTATTCTCTCTCAGAGACTTGGTTCTTTTAGGGATGATTTGGAGTTGAATCCTTTCCGTTCAAAATTGATGTTAGAAAAATCGAGCTAGAAAGATTCACCCTGTTCATGCTATTCTACATCATCTGAAGTGCTTAAAAATCAAAATTAATTATTTTTGAGATTTTTCTATTTATGCAACAAGCATGTATAAATGGATGGCCTAAGTAGATTGCTTAATTAACGGTCTAAAATGTTTGAGACCTAACAAAATTGTTTAAGGTTTTAACTTTCAAGTGTGTAAATCATGATCACAGTTTGGTTTAGAATTATATGCCCAAAACAAGAGATATAAAAGTTTTGTTGCCTACGGTCGTCCGTTTTGTGCCTATGGATTAATGAGCAAAGAAACTTAAAAATAATTGATTTTTGATTTTTATCCTCTCTAAAGGATATAGATCAAAGTTAATAGAATAGATTTTTCATTTGATTAGCTTAACATTGAAATTGAATGAGAATGATTTTGACTCCAAATACTTCCGTAAGTAGCCAAAATTATCTCGACACCCCTAAGGTTCTAAATATCGGATATCGGGATCGCATCGGATGGGAGTTTTTCATATCGGATATCAGATATCGAATATCAGGGGAGATATCGGGGATACGCGCGCATATCAGGCGTTCACATCAGAGACTATATATAATGAAATTGATAAGTAAATGTTAGTTTAGAGTCATATATATCATCTATCTAATAAAAATAATGTAATATGCTTGCAAAGACAGTAAAAAACAATATACATTTGCACACTGTCGTGCAATAAATAAGTTATTTCATTTCGGGCGATATATCGGGCGATTTATCGGTCAATGTCGGGCGATTTATCGGTCAATATTTTAAATATCAGCCGTTTTTTTTGCTGCAAATGATATGGTGAATGATTTTCGCATATCGTATCGACAGCAGGCAAAAAAGGAGATATCAGGCGATAGCTCGGCCGATTCGACCGATATTTAAAACAGGGACGCACACACATGTTATCAATGATTCACTCCATTTATCTTAATCAATGCACCAACACCTTGATTAGCTTATACTTGAAATATCAAGTGAGTTGCAAACCATTTACCTATGCATCAAGTGCATTAAATTCCTTAGCTTTTAATGGCTGAAATGAAGGCTTTGCTCCAAGAATTTGATGCACTTGATGCATGAGTAAATAATATCCAAATCGCTTAATATGATGATTTGAAGGCACAAGCACGAGTGCCTTACTCTGATACCGATACGAGGTGTCGGAGATAACAACTATCTCCAGACATGAGGACATTGCTAAATATACAAATTTCTTTTGAGTTTATGTATATTTGAGTAATAACAATGTAGATTATGCTAATATTAATATACGAAAGAACTTAATTTTTGTAAAATGATCTATAAAGTAGTTAACTTTTGTCAAATATCATAATTTACGTCATCTTATTCGTATTTTCTCTGGGTAAATAATGGTTTACACATTTGTTAGTGTTAAACACAGATGGACACACACGTCGTGTCTACATGTGTCGAACACTAATTTTTGAGTGGGAGAAGTGTGCCCTACATATCATAGACACATGCTAATTTACATGTGTACATAAAGATGAACAGAGAGATGAGTTGTTCCGCTTGGCATCCTTTTTGGATCGCAATTTCTCATGTGTATGTGTAAATTGATTTTTGCATTACTTAACATTATCACCTAAGTTTTTTTCCCCATGAAATGGAGTTGGGTTTTGCTAATAAACATATATTGACACATTTACTTAATGTGATGAATTTATTTGGACATAAGAATCGTGGTTTAAAGTCTTGGTATCGGTATCGGTCAATGATTTTTAATATCAAAATTGTTAATATCTACTGGCCAATTTTATAGGTTAATATCATACGAGGACCTTAAAACTTAGATATCAATATTGCCGATATTTGAAACCGTGATAATAATCTTAAAGAAAATAATAAAAACCATGTACCACATAGTTCTAATTTTTGCGAGAAAGAGGCATTACGTACATAATGGTCTTATGCATATGGTTAGGAAATAGAGCTGAACACATCTGGAAGTGTCCAGGTAAAACGTTAGACATGGATAGATACACTACAATGGTGAAGTTCCCTTCATATTTCAACCTTGACGATTATGGATCAAAGTCGCGGTTTCGGCCGTCGACTCAGCGGGCACTGAGACACATTGGTCGCGGTGTCGCAGAACGAACTCGATCGATCCGTGCAAAATGCTACATAGAAAGCTCAAAAATTCTGAAAAAATCATGACAATTCTTAAAAAAAATATAGACATCAATATTATGTATCACTTGTCCAAAACATATCACCTAGCACACTAAATATAAAGAAAATGCATAAATACATGCGTCGTTGGTAGAAACATACCAAAATAAAATTATCTTTTTACTACATCTATACTTAAATTATCCTAAATCTATACTATTAAATTAAATTAAAATTATACTAAATTAAATTTAAACGAAGAGGGGGGGGTGAGACAGAGACAGAGAGAATGAGAGAGATGGATGAAGTGGGTGAAGAGAGAGGGAGAGAGAGATTGAGAAAGAGGGCTGCGAGTTAAAAAGGAGAGACTTAGCGAGAAACTGAGAGATTGGGGGCCTGAGACTCTCGGTCTCACCTGCTCACTCTCTCTTGGTCAGAGAGAGAGAGACTTAATTAGAGTTGGAGGCGGGCGGCGGCGGGCAGGCAAATGACGGGCGGGCAATGATGGGTAAGCCCTAGATTTAGTTTTGCTATTTTTTCTTTTATGCACGAAAAACGGGTTGGGTTTACACCCTGACCCTGGTCGACCTTGATTTGGTCGAGTCGACCCGAGTCAACCTGAGTCATCTCGCAATACGAGTTGACTCGGGTCGACTCCGCTTAGTCGACTGACTCAAGGCCGATTCCATCAAATCTCGCCGTAAAACGTAGAATGTGTTGCGTTCTAGGATCGGCGACTGTCGTTTCGGTTACGACTCGGCCGAGATTTCGAACCATGTTGAAGATTGAAGCATTCTTAGGTGGTTTTCTACTCTTTTATTTACTTCTCTCAAGGATGGCAAAACCTTTGTTGTCACTAGACATATTTGTGCTTCTTATTGGAAAAATGAGGTTCATCTACAAAGCATGGGGTTTGAGGAAACCTTTACTCTTTTAATATCTTAAAGCCACATCTTGGGTTTGTGTGCTTTTTAGCCTCTTTTATTTCATATTGGGCTGAAGGTTGTTAAATGACAGACTCTAATGCCCTCAGTATATTTTTCGTTGTTCCTCCTTCGGAAGTCCTAGCTACGGTTAATTTTTAAATTTATGAGAATTATTATATACTAGAGGCTTTTCAGTGTATATTCTGAGACTATTCACTCTTACTTGGAGTGTGATATACTCTTTTTGATGATGTGAGATTCTAGATGGCCCCCCCACGTATTCTAGTAGTGGTTTCTATGGGTTCAACAGATGGTCCCTCACCACATCCTTGTGAGTACTTAGCTCTATATGATACTTAGTTTCACACAATTTCAGATTGTGCTAGCTCCAATATCATTTGTAATGTCCCGAACATTTTTTTCACGATTCTTCATAAAAAGTACTAGTTACAATTAATTCTTGAGTCCATGATAACTATTATATATCAAAAAAACTGGTAGAACGCGTTCGAGTTATTGGCTCATCCGACCCAACTGCATTAATGAGCCGTTCGTTCAACTGTCTCTCAGAGACGGTCTTTTCCAGCATATATCTCATGTGAGACTATTCACACTCACTTAGGCTCACTGGCTAGATAGGGATGGCCTCCTGAAGGGAGTTGTTTGTAATCCTCTACATGGATTTTGATATTACTGAATACAATGATGAAAGTAAATCTGACTCATTATTTTGAATTTACAATCATATAGCTGGTTTGTAGTCAGGAATTAATAGTTAGACTACTGATTCAGCCAGATTCTAGGTTAAATCATATCTGTAGAATGTAGATTCATCCAGATTTTGGGTGTTTTGGTAACCTGATAAGGTTTTAGGGAGCTAAGTCAAGTAGCAACCAGAGTCTCTTCATGTTTGATTATACAAAATGGTCAGAATGATCCCATTTCAGTTTTGGAAGCGAATACTGTGTACATTATAACTAGTTTCTTTAATTATCTACCAGAGGAATTTCTGTTTTAGCAAAATCTGGTCAGCTACAAAATCTGTTCAGGTATCTTCTGCTAAGTCGTTCAGGTACTTTGATGCTGTCAAGGGAAACTTTAGTATTTATCTTCTTCTTGACAACATGCTTCTGTTTGTCTCTTCGCCTTGTTTCTGTGTCTTGATTGAATGTGCTTCCCGCTAGCTAAGCACATCAATTACCTCCTCTCTTCTTAGACTCTTTCTTAGTCTAGGAGAACTTTGGAGAACTGATCCTTGGTTGCAGGAGCTTAAGTTGCATGATAGATAAGGGTTTCCTGCCACCACCTGACCTGATCGCCTAGGATTTATGGCAGTCTCTTGTTTATACTTTTGCTACTAATTTACAGGTTTGATGTTAGGTTGACAACTGGTAGTAAAAATTTGTCAAAATTCTCCTGAGACCTTGTGCTCCATAGCCAGCCCATTTTGATGGGGAAGGCTTGGCTGATGGCGACTAGCAATAATTTTTTCTCTTGGTTTTTTCCTTTAATCTTCTTCTTGTTTTCTTTGTCCTTCTCCACTTGTGTGCGCATCATTATACTTATCTCTGTTAAACTGAAGTTCAATGAAAATGTATTGTAATATCTGAATTTTTTTCCTTCTCTCAAACTGGTCTCTTTGATTTGATTGACTATTTTGCCTCTGCCCTAGGCAGATGACTTGCATATAAAATAGGATTTCTCCTACAGTCTCTATCTTCTCTTCTAGAGAATGTAGGTTATGTTTTTGTGTTCCGTATATTTTTTTCATGTGCAGTTTCTGATCAGTCTCCAAGGTCTGGAAGTTATGTAGACACGTGAGATAGTGAGATATGCTGGATATTATAAATGATGGATTCATTTACATTCTTTTTCTTTCCCCTCAGTTGTTTTGCTATTTTGAGACTGGGGAAGTGCATTCTGCTGCAATGTCTGACCTTCGCCATAGAATACTCCCTTCAAGTTTTCTATCAGAGAGCCCTAAAGAGGCTGGCTTTTGTCTTTGGTTGCTTCATCCAGAACCTTCTTCGCGGCCTAATTCAAGGTAATGACATCCCAACTTCATTTTTTGATGTAATTGACTACTAAGTGATTTGTTACCATTTATGGTATCTATGTGCTTGTTTACTGGGAATCCTCACGACAGCTTTGTTTCTTAGCATAAACTTCATACCAGTGTTGTACTTAAATTCTAGCTTTTCTTACATATTGACATCTCATTTCTGTCAATGAGAAAATATCACTTATATAAGTCTAGAAATTGTTTTCCTAGTTGAAAGCTATAAGCATTTCCAACTACTTTGGCAATAAGTAACTTTCTTAGAGAAAGGCTTCCTCCATTATGTTTTTAGGAGCAAGAACTTAAGCAGCACATCTCTCAAGGACTGAGATTAGTTAAAACAATAAGATTATGAGCAAGAAATAGGCATTTGATTCAGGTGTTATAAGGATGAATGGTGTAAATGGACCAAGAGGAGGTGGGTGTCTCTAACTGACATTTAGTGAAACTCCAATAAACTCCAAGTTGCAACAGCAAAGGGCTACTGTTTTGGGGCTGTCATTCTCCCTGTATCTTGTCTTCTCTGATACAATGAGAGGAAAATTGTGGGGTTTTTCCCCTGATACTGCAAAAGTGAGGTATGAACTCGATAAATCAGCTAGCAGATTATATTATTGGTAAGTAGAAATATCTCCGAGTAGGTTTCATAATTCTCTTTTGGAAGTGTCATCTAAGATGACCACAATTTATGTACATTCAAGATCGTTCTATAATGGAGCACAAGGTTCCCTATGTCCCCTTCTGTCTATTCATCACATAATTTCAGAGGATTGGTACCTAAACCCTCTGTTCAGTGTTATAAATTTCAAGGCACACTGGTTCCTGGCATGGATACGGGGACACGATACAATACTTTGAATGGTATGTGATATGAAGTGTCTGACTTTGTTAGACTGTTATTGGGTTTGTAGTGCACTTTGGAGCATTCACTGAGTCATTTCATGAATTCTACATTTATTACATAAATATGTGTACATCCTCACATGTACATCTATTTGGACTGTTAATGGGGTCGCAGTACACTTAGGAGCGTTACTGGATCATTTCGAGAACTCTGCATCTATTTTACATGTGTACATGCTCGCATATACATCATCTAAGCAACATATAATTAAGCATTATGTTAATATAAGTAGCTCACACATCTAATATGCATAAAGCCTTAATTTGATACTTATCCAAAAACATGAAAAGCAAACTTCTCAAACAAAAAACACAGATACATGATGACGATTCTAATTAAAAGCTTCAAACACCATCTTCAAAGTTGATAGTCTACTCTCAAAAATTGCAAATAATTAATTCAGAAACACTATCAAATGCATTAAAACAACTTCATGCATCAATTAATCATTTACTATTCCACTAGTTCATACTTGTCCAGTTTTGGTGATGGGGAGATTTCGATCTCCTCTTTTAAATACCGTAAGTGCACGGTCGTTCGATGTAGCACTCAAGGGTCAATCCACAGGGACAGGTAGTTCTTACGGTTTCAACACTTCTAGGCGAATTGATCAAAAGTTTTTGTGGGTTTGTTCCGAATTATGTGTTAATTTAGGGAAAGTCAAGTCAAACATCTAGGGTCGAATCCTCAAATTAGAATCAAGTGGTCAATTTCGGTCGCCATACCGGTCTGTTGTAAATCACCAAATTCCTATTGCTATCAGACAAATTAAGTCTGAACACAAATTCTAAGTGCATGGTATTATCTCCATCACATGGTCCATTAAAGGTAAATAAAAGGACAAAAAATTAAAAGTAGAAAAAACAGAAAAACCTTAAACATGGACCATTAACTCTTGGTATATAAGCTGTCAAATATTTAGTCATCCTAGAAATAATCTTTTAAAAGTGGCATGTCAATTGGTATGCAAACAGTTCTAGTCTGAAGATCTACCGTTGATCACACGAAAATCTAGCCTAGGTTCACCCCCCTAGGTAATTGCAGATAATTTAGTCATGCATGCCGTGATTAACTACATTACAATCCAATAAATAAATCATAATGAAATCAACTTTAATTGATTGCAACCAAATAAATAACTGAGTTAATTAATTAATCTATAACTAATTAACTTAATCAATCTTTAAGCACTAACTAGTTACTTCACTACATTAATTAAACTAAGCTACTGTAAATAATAAAACATGAATCATTACCATTTTGCATGTTCTTGCTGTAAGCTCATGGCTCAAATCATGCCCCACGTGAGCCCCACCAAGGATGGCCCCATTCACCGTGCTCATACCCCGAGAAAATGACTCTTGTGTTCGCGTTAACCAAGGCTAGAAAGTCACCCGTCTGCCTTTTCGTCTGAGTGAATTCTGAGGTGAACAAAATTAATGATGAAGACGATGATTGAACCGATGATTACTGAATTAAACACTCAAATAAAAAAAACTAAAGCAGAGATATTCGGGAAAATCGTAATTAAAAATTCTGGAAAAAAGTGGCCAAAGACTGGACAAAAACTGGCCAAAAATAGGGCAGCCTAAAACCTTAGGCTGTGCAATGTATTTATAGCCTAGATCTTGGCCTATTTTACATAAAAGAACCCAAACAAATATAAAATTACACAGAAAAGCTATTTAGTCTCAAATTACATTTAAGCCCCTGGGCTTTACAGAATTACGTTTGCGCCCCAACTGGATTCAAACATCTTCAAACTGGGTGTAGATTTTCCTGGTATGGATTTTAAGAGCAGTAGAGTAACCCGACAACGTCAAATCTCTCATCTTGCTTTTAAACTTCTTTTAGAATGCCAAACGTCCACAAAGTACTCTTTTACGGTCTAGTCTTTTCCTAATAGTTTTGTCTGCAAAACACCACCAAAAATACGCGAGTAGCATTATTTACAAACAAATGGTAGATAAATAGGGGCATAAAAATGTGACAAAATCGGGCTCATCATTTGGTGAACTAGATTAGGAACACAACATGCACCAGGAAATCATATTGCATGATGAAGCTCGGAATTCTATGAGCTTGGCTTGCATTAGGTAATACTGTTCAGTTCTTTTTTAGCATGTTACATTGCCATAACTGTTCCTGATGTTGCTACAATGCCAAGGGACCTTTATTTTTGAAGTAGGTCCTGAAGTTTTGGTATCATTCTTCGCCTTTTTCTCCTGCAACTTGTAAGCCATACAAAAGGATCGCTTTGAGTTCTATCCATCCATCTTCGTTGAATGTTAGTTATCTCAATCTTTACCTAGTTGTTGCCAATTGCTAGATTTTTCTCAACATTCTCTTGCATGCTTGAAATAGAGTTTGGGTTGGAATTTCAATACAATAGATGAACTTGTGGTTTTGGGTTTTTCTTTCTGTTTCATTATCATCATGCTACCTTACTTTATTGTGCTAGGAGTGGACTGGTTACCTCGTTGCATCTGCAATCCCAATGTCCCCCTTCCTTCATCTCAGTGGACAATCATTTATTGAGGCTTTTCCCATCTTAATATAACTTGGTTTGTAAGTTTACAAGGTAAGGATTAGCAACTCTTTAAACAGAGGGAACTGGCTTCAAAGAAGACTGCTAGGTACTGTCCACATCTGAATTGAAGAAATGAGGAAGTATAATATAAAAGAAGAGGATAACAAGGAGGCCTCAGTTTTCAATGTGAAACTTTATTCATCATCGTTCATTCATTTTTCGCGTAAAATTGAGCCTTCTTTCACTCATTTTCTCTCTGTTCATCTTTATTTTAATAGAATAGACTTTGGTTTGGAAATGGGGTATTGCATTTCCATCTTCTTGTGATTTCTATGAATTTCTCATCTGTTTCCTTTAACTTATTTAATGTATTACCCACTTTATGGCAGGGGATAGGAAGCCTGAACACTGGACACGGACACGACACAAAGTAGGACAGAGGGACACACAAGAAACCCTTAAAGATTAGCACATAGGGACACACACAGAGCACACCGATAACACATACACCAGAACACCTAACAACTGTAGTGAGCGCGCATGCACACACAATAAACCAATACACCTTTCTGCCGTGACTAGGACATGCTTTATTGGGAGAAAATCAAATCAACTTCTTAATGATTAACATATATAGATCATATATAGATTTTATCTTAACCCAATGAAAGATGATTATAAACCCAGTTAAGGCTAGACCCGAAAGAAGCCCGTGATTCCCCGCCGCCACCCCCCCCCCCCCCTCGCCCGCCGCCCCAACCCACAAGACACCCACACCCACACACAAAAGTTTGAAAAATAGTTAAGTTGTGTTAAAATACCGTCCAACTTTTGTTTATTTATGCCAGGCATAGTTCTGGCATGGTTGTCTCAGTCAGGACACAAGCTTTAAATGTCTTTTAAAGCCAGCACAACTGCAACACGTGATTTTTTTGGTTCTTTAAAAATTGACATGGCTCCGGTGTGTCCAACATGTATCAGGAAAGAAGCAAGTGTCAGTGTCCAATGGGTGTTGAACACGGACACGGCGCTGACTTTGACGTGTTTGTGCTTCACAAGGTGGAGAGTTTGAGTTGTTTTGTTCCTCGTCAGTTTATCTTCTTGTGTGGTGCAAACTATCACAAATATCAACTTTCCTTTTCTCTAACTTGTGGAACCTATTTATAGTTTACTTTCTGTGCATGGTTGCTTATTCATGACTTGGACTCAAATTGTATTAAGCTTAAACAAAATAAATCTAATATTTTTTTTTATTTTTTTGTATTTTAGGGATATCCTTCATCAGACCTTGTAAGTGAAGGTCAAGACTTGTCATTTCCAGGTCAGTCATCTGCATCTATTGATGAAGAAGATGCAGAAGCAGACTTGTTGTTACATTTCTTGTTACACATGAAGGAAGAAAAAGAGAAGCACGCTGCCAAGTTAGTAGCTGATGTGGATTGCGTAGCAGCAGATATCAAGGAGGTTGAGAAAAGGTACTCATCAAGAACACAGTCTCTCTCTCATGCCAGTGTGATTCTGTTAAACTCCATTGAAATCTCAGATAAGTGTTCTTTCAAAGGACCCATACATGTGGAAGGGACTTCTAGATGTTCCATGTCAACTGTAAATGAGGAGAGGTTGATGAGAAATCTCGATCAACTAGAAAATGTATACTTTTCAATGAGATCCAAAATTGAGATATCTGAAAGTAATGCTGCACCACATCCAGATTCAGATGTTATGAAAATCCGTGATGAAATTTCTCAGGTCCAAAATGATATTGATGTACAGGAGAAATCAACAGATCCTCTTGGTGGCTTTTTTGAAGGTTTATGCAAGTATGCTCGATATAGTAAATTTGAATTATGTGGAAGTCTTAGGAGTATGGATATGCTCAACTCCGTAAATGTCATTTGCTCTTTGAGTTTTGATCGAGATGAGGACTACTTTGCTGCTGCGGGGGTTTCAAAGAAAATTAAAATCTTTGAATTTGGTGCTCTTTTGAATGATAGTGTTGACATTCACTATCCCTTGATTGAGATGTCCAGTAGATCCAAGCTCAGTTGCGTCTGTTGGAATGGCTACATTAAGAACTATTTAGCTTCGACTGACTATGAAGGCATGGTTCAGGTCTCTAACCTTTTCGACCAAATTAGTTTACTTATATGTTGTTTCTACATTCTTCACTTTCCCCAAGAATCTCATATTAATAGAAATAAATATTACTATTATTAAGAATATTCTGATAGGCGGAGTTAATTGATTGTACAAATTTGACGGAAGAAAGTTAGATTAAGACCTGATAATTGGTATTCAGTTATTTTAAGCACATGCTAACTGACTCAGAACATTGTAAGTTGCAAAAAATTCTGTGAAAAACAGGTTAACTGTCTTTCAATCTTATAAATTGTATATTTTTCCATAGATTGAATTGCTTCCTGTCATGTCTGCTTCTCTATCTCTCCTTTCTTTTTCGGCCCTTCTCCATTTCGAACTTCTTTTAAACCTCGTATGTAATGTCATTTAACTATATGCATTATGTGTGCCTTACTGTTTCACATAACGCATAATGGATCATAGGACACCTCATGGGGGAAAACAGTTTTTTAAAATGCTGAAATATCCATAAAAAATGTTGATAAAATATATAATTTTTTCCCTAAATCTAATAAATTCTCTAATGTTAGGGAACGAGTCTAGATAACAATAGATAACAATAGAAACAAAACTGATAAACTAACAATTAACATCATATACAATTAACAATAAACATAAAAAATTCTTACAAGTTACAAGTATTAACATAATAAGCTAAAAGAAATAAATAATTACACAAGTAAAACTTGGTGACTAAACAAGCACTGAATAGTAATTACTTTACAAAAATGCAGCTTAAAAGAATTAAGTGGCCATTAAATATATTATGCGTATATATATGCCTGCATAACTAAAATCCATTTAAGGATTGTGTGGCTAGCATATAGATTATGGGGTTCCATACTTATGCGGCTTTCCTGTATAATTTACATCATGTTTTAAAATACTGCTCACATCATTTTTCCATGATGCAGTTACACTGTTCTTTGACCTTGAAGCTGTTATATTTTTTGCTTTATATGAATTTATAAATTTCAGTCAGTTTGTAGTTCCTATGTTAACGCCCTTTCCGCTATCGTTAATTCGTTATATTTTACAAGATCCATGCATAAGCTGAAGGAACTGTTTTTGTTTTTTTTTTTTTGTTGGTGGGATTTATCAGCTAAATCACATTTATGTTTGTACTGCACTCTTATGCAATTTCCTAAATTTGGTTTTGTTTTTGCCTTATTTTAATGTGAGATTAAGCTATTCTATTGCTCATCTTGCTAGGACACCCCCCCCCCCCCCCCCCCCCCCCCCCCCACCCCCCCACAAAAAAAAAAAAAAAAAAAAAAAAAAAAGTATTTGTATAACCATGAATGTGAATCAATAATCTTCTCTAATGTCTACTGGTCTGGTTATTCTGGCATGTTCTTGTCAAAACATTTGACCCTGCCTTTGACTTGTATCCCAATTTGATATTTTGACTTCTTTGATGTGTCTTGAATTTTGGTATTCATGATCTGTTTCCTTCTACTGGTGATGTGTTCAGATATCTCTAGATCTTCGCATATGTGTAGTTTGTACCCACAAGGTATCATTGTCACTGGGGACATTTACTTGTAGGTTAATTTTAATTGACACCTGAACTCTAGGAACAACTATACCTCTAGTTCCCAGAAAACCTTCTGCTAGTTGCCTTTAGGCAGGATTGACAGTTTGGATGTCTTCAATCTATGATACTAGAGAGCTCAGTAGCGTTTCTTTGCACAGGGCATGAAGGATGGCCGTGCTCTGGGTAGGCCAGTGTGCATAGGCTCTCACCTGCATTGCTTAGAAGCAGTTTCAACATCTTGAACATGGACCTCTGGGTCACATTGGAGCGACCTTACTGTCGCTAAGGCTCACCTTCGATGAGCCTGCCACATTGTGTTGTAAATTTTCACGTTCTTATAAGGAAGAGCTATATTAGTACTCAGCTAACTGTTTTATATTCTCATTAGGGAGACTGCATGGGCAATTAAATTTGCACATAATCCGATTACAATGTGAAAGAAGGCAAATAATCTCCTCAGGAATGCCCGGAGAATTAATATGATACCTGGTGCCGGTAGTAGCCTATTCTTTTTCTTCTTTTTTGGCTTGAACGTCTTAGATCCTAGCTGGCCATAAGGATTGTACTAATAGGAGTGGTGAAATTAAGTTCGGAACATTAGAGGACAGATAACCTAACCTCATGACTCACACCTAATGGGGGCCTATTCCATATTATTGCCACTTGCAGCAAAAAAGTAAGAAAATAATACCCCGACATATATGAGTCCAAGATGGGAATGCTAGAGATATGGACCATATGGTTAGGAGCAAGGCTAACAATCTTTACTGGGAAGTCAGAAGAAAACCGGGGAATGTCCTTTGATCAATGTTTTACAACATAAACCTGCGTGGTGGAGGTGTTGTGCAGCGCCTTGCTGCTTAGACGTCAACCCTGAACTTGATAGTTGGGGGAAAGACAAAGGCCTTTGATCAAGAAGAGGAAGGAGAAGACGGAAAGAACAACTGCAAAAGAAGAAGAGGAGAGAAGCAAGAAGAGAAGAGAAGAGAAGAAACGGGTGGGGTTGGGGGGGGGGGGGGAATATACATACCTGATGGCTGCTGTGGTTATCTGCGTAGTTGAGAGATCGTGCACAGTTCAGATGAGGGAATTGTATTTTGATTTAAACGGGTTTGGACATGTTTTGATCAGATCCAAATTTGTCTAAATTTGTCTCCTCGACATGACTATTCCACAGACTGCTTAGGTGGATGTACCTAGGCCTTCCTATAGGAGGGTGCAGAGGTCCATCTAGATCCTTGTGGCCTCGACCGCCTAATATTGGCACACACGCCTTAATCTCTTGAAGGCTGGGGTTTGTTTAGCCTAAGCGGGCTTTTGGAGGCTCTGAGCCTATTACTTACACTACACTTGATTATAGCCATCTTAGCTAATCTATAAAAAGGATCATTATTTGGTCTGAAACTATGCTTATGCTCTCTAGCTCAGATAAGAGATGCAAAACTATTGCTGAATGGGCTAAAGGAACCACTAGCATTACCAGTCGCCACAATTTTATTTCTGAAACCATGTTGTTTACTGCAGGAAAGACAATGCATTAATCCAATATTGCCCTTAGCCGGGGAAGATGATGCATCTGAGTTCACTCATTTCTTGACGTTATAATTATTTAAATTCCTAAAGAGCTTACTGTATCAGGGTCAAAACAAGAATAATAAATGCCTGGGCTCGCTTTTCTGAATGTCTTATGCTCGGCTTCTACTCTATTGTTTTACTTCTGGACTCTAGTCACTGGCATTTAAAGTGAATTCTTCTGCAAGGTCAGGTTGAAGATCAAGCTATGGTTCAGTAGACATGCACATTAACGTTATAGGAAAATCCATTCAAGATATGATATCTTATGCTAGTCATGAATGTAGTTGTTCTATGATGAAAAGATAGCCCATATTTCAACATTTATACTGCTGGAAGCAATATAAGTCTGATGAATTTGTTTTCAGATTCATGAGACTGCTTTTCAGAGTTATAAGCACCCATGCTTGGATCACAATTTCTTTATTTCCTAAATTAATACTTGGGTTTACAATGAATTATGGTTTGTTATTGCAGATTTGCAGTTTGCAAGTATACCTATCAGAAAAAATCATTTTTCTGACATTCAATTAATATCCTCATTACTTAGCACCTTGCATTCCTTTTGTTGGTAATATATAAAACGCTTCTCGGTGCTTTCAAGTCAAGGCTTGTTTTGGAGTTTTCTGGTTAAGGGCTTTATTGTTTCCTAGGACCAAACCTGCCTAATAAGCAGCAGGGTGGGGCCACTTGCGTGGGTGATTGGCATTGGCTCATCTTGATTTACACATCATAAAATGGGCAGCATAGAACGTTATACATTTGAAGATTGCTAAATAATTCACCTAATTGTTACAAAGAATACATGTATTTTAGCCAAACATTTGATTCATTGTTTAGAAGCATTCAAAACGTATGGTTTTCTATCGACTGATGGTCTGATTAGTGTATTGAGATGAATGGTGGTGATAACCAATAGGGTAGACCGCCACATGTACAAGTGTGTTCTTATATATGTTGTATGTAACTATGTGTGTACGTAAGTACAGCTATATATATTTGCTTGCTTCTATGACATATGACTTGAACTTGTCATCTCTATGTTCTGGAACCAGCATATCTTCTTGATTGTTAATCCTTTCTCAAATCATCTGAAGTTGTATCCATTTATTCCTGTTAGATGAGCACATTAAGGTATGTCCATCCAAAAAAAAAAAAAATCCCTTCTCATTCACCAAGTTTCATGCTTCTTGTGTAATTTGTTGGCATGGAATGGCATGCAGTTATGGGATGCGAGTACTGGCCAAGGATTCACACAATACATGGAGCATCAGAAGAGAGCCTGGTCTGTCGATTTTTCTTTGGTGGATCCAACTAAGCTGGCTAGTGGAAGTGATGATTATTCTGTGAAACTCTGGAGCATTAATGAGGTATGCTTTCTTAATCACAATTTTGCATGAAAGAGTTGCTAAACATATTCTTACAATACTTTAATAAACAATATTCTTTTTGACCGTGATTACACTATAATTCTATCTTGCAAGATTTTTGCAAGTATGTTTGGCGTTTGAGATACCTTTACATTTAAATCTCGAGTTTATCAACCAAACTAGTCAATGATGTTCTGTTACATTTCAGAATTCAATGACTTATTTGTGTCGAATATTAACTTCTTCAATATTTAGAATTATTAATTGGCCAAATAATTCTCTCTTTAAGCCAGTTATTTACAAAAATAGTTCAATAACACATGATGTATTTTAAATTATTTAAAACTTCTTCATGTGACAATTGAATCATGAAATGCCTATGGTTTCTTGAAGATCTCAAAGCTGTGGCTTTTACTTTTTTCTAAATTGGAAACTTTTGGCATTTTACATTTTCTTCCATTTTAATTCTTTTATATCTTTCCCCAAATTTTTTTAATGGTTTTGTCCTTTTAGTTTAATAGTTATTATTTCTCTACCTAAATCATGTTTAAATGCCTCCGTATACTCATAATCTATGTTTTCAGTTAAGTGAAGTCGACATTCATCTGGTATTACCTCAGTTATCTATTTTAAATCCACCTGGGTTATTTATGCGAATTGCTGACTCCTGTGAATAACAGAGAAACTGCATCAATACAATCAGGAATGGGGCCAATGTTTGTTGTGTCCAGTTCTCACCATACTCCTCCCATTTATTGGCCTTCGGCTCTGCTGATTACAAAACTTACTGTTATGATCTACGGATGACCAGAACTCCTTGGTGTACTTTGGCTGGACATGCGAAGGCCGTCAGCTATGTAAAATTTGTAGATTCTGCAACTGTTGTTTCTGCATCCACTGATGACAGCCTTAAGCTTTGGATCTTAACAAAACCAGTCCAAGTGGGTTGTCTACGAATGCTTGCAGCATGACTTTCAGCGGGCACACTAATGAGAAGGTTCGCATCTTATTATCCAAGTTACTTTTTCTATCTATGATTAATTACAACCACTAGACACTGGCCATCTAACTATATTTATTGATCCTGCAGAATTTCGTAGGTTTGTCTATTTCTGATGGATACATAGCCTGTGGTTCAGAGACAAATGAAGTAAGTTGCTTAGATTTCTACTTAATTGCAGTGTGACCCAGATACTTCATATTTTAGTTATTTGACTCGTTGAAAACTTGGAATTAGGCACATTTGACAACACTCTCACAACATATCAAACTTGTATCATGTTCATATCAATAGCAACACTTTGATAAGGAATATCTCAACTCATGACCGTGTAAATGTCTAAAGTTATTCTTTTACTGAACTATCGGCTGATTGGATATGTAGATGTTTGAGTATGTAAATATATATGTATGGCTCCGAAAATATAGC
The DNA here is from genome assembly GCA_038442645.1 of Agave tequilana. Classification (NCBI taxonomy): domain Eukaryota; kingdom Viridiplantae; phylum Streptophyta; class Magnoliopsida; order Asparagales; family Asparagaceae; genus Agave; species Agave tequilana. The sequence continues at coordinate 19,690 of JAVJIF010026437.1, forward strand.
CATATCACAATGCCATACTTAGGAAGTTTATGTGAAGTTGGAGTTAGGGTTTTAGTTATAGGTATCCAATCACTAAAATATAGCCATATCTACTTTGTAATCACTCAACAATGTCATACTTAGCCATATCACAACTCTATAGTCCATACCTACCCCTACCAATCCTTATCCCTATTCCGAACACGAAATCTAACCAAACCCTAACTATATATATTCCTAGCTTAAATCCTATTCCAAATTCTAAATTAATAGTTAATACCTAGCCTGAAGACAAACCCTATCCCCAATTTGTATCCTTATCCCTAACCTAACTTTAACCCAAGCCCTAACCAAACCCACCTCAACCTAAATCATTTTTCTACTAAAAGAATTATTGTGTTAAGGTATAGAGTATGGTTCAGATTAGGATTATGCACAAAGCTAGATTTTGGACTAGGTCTTGGTATAAATTAAATAAGGATAGGAAAAGAGATAGGTCATTCTAGCGTTTGGATTTGATCCGGATTAAAGATAGGCATAAGGTTTTTACTAATTACGTTTTCAATTTATTTTAAAATTTTAATTTTTTCAGTAATTACTCCTTTTGTTTCTAAACTATAGCCAGGGGCGGAACCTGGATTTTTTTTTGGGGGGGTGGCGGTGGGTGGGGAAAAGCAAACACAGTTGTCAAATATTAAAGTCATCAAAAAATTTTTTTATCAATATGGTGATAAATTCAATGACAATTCAGAAAGAAAAAGAATAAAAAATATTATAGATTTAATATATATTTGTAGCAAGGTTTGAAATCTCGGAATCAGTACTAGAATCGGCCAACAATTATTAGTATCAAAATTGGCTGAATTGGTCGAATCCTCTCGATGAAATCAGAATCGGTAAATTTTTTTAAAAAATAATTAAAAATGTAAAAAAAATTATTGATAGTTAGAAGCATTTTGACATTTTTTGAGAATAATTGACAGAATTTGAATTACATTTGAAAAAAAACATAATAATACAAAACAGTTGATGCATATTATTACTATACATTACAATAAAATACAATATAGATGTATATCTACATGAACAGTTTTCTAAACTAAAAAATTCATGGCAACAATTTTCTAAAATTTCTAAAATTTATTACTTAACTATATTTATGAGCTTTTCAAACAAATTCTTAACATTTATTTGTAACAAATTAATTTTAAACAACTAATCTAGCAATCTAACAAATCATTAATAAAACAAACTAATTAACTATTTATGGTAACTTGCTAAAATTAATAAAACAAAACAATTATTACTTCATTAACAACTCAAAGAACATAGGTTTTTGCCTAAATTAAAGTAACATTGGCAATTAATATAGGGTTTAGCACAAAGAAATTAAAGTTGCATATAAATTACCTTTCAAAGACCAAATCTTTCCTCTCGATTTCGCGTAGAACGATTTGAACCCAATCGCTCTTCCTTTCTTCTCACACAACGTGACTCTCACGTAGCAATCGGGAGGCAGCGCAGACTCCTCTCACACACCAGACCCGCTCTCAAATCTCTCACACAAGATCTTCTCCTTAGCGCGAGATCCTCGCTTCTACTCCTCGAACCTCTCTTGTAATCTACTATCTGCCACACACACACGCGCTAGATCTGAATCGGCCGAAATCGGATGGAATTGGCCGATTCTAACTTTTTCGAGCCGATTCCAAGCCATCTCAGTCGAGTCTGATTTTTGCGGCCTCTCAACCGAGTCCAATTTCTATAGCCCGATTTGATCTCGGGCCCGCCGATTCCTCATTTCATGATTTGTACGATAATTAATTTGAGAAACTTTTTTATTAAAATTTTATTGTTATATTAAGCAATATTGAAGTTCTTTATCTTGATTCTAAAAGTTAGGTTTCTAATGACCCTTCTATGAAGGAAAAATTGACGTACAACACTAAAAAGATTTTATTAGATATGGTATACAAAGAGGTCATATACCATGGTTCAAAGTCGCGGTCTCGGCCGCCGACTCAGCAGGCACTGAGACACACCGGTCACGGCGTCGCGAAACGGGCGATATGCGCAAAACGCTTCATAAAAAGCTCAAATTTAAAAAAATCACGACAAATCTTAAAAAGTTATAAACATCAATATTTATAGACAAAGTGGATATTTCAACAAAAATTAAAAAATTTCAACAATTGCAGTCACAAATTACAGAAGCTCACATGGCAACAAAATTGATGAATATAAAATAGTCATGTTTACATTAAGAACAAATTAAAAAAATAGTAAGACAAAGAAGATATTTCTCTCCATCTATCTCTCACTATCTCTTTTGATCTCTCTCCCCTCTCTGGTTCTTTCTTTCGATCTTACCTCTCCAGCTTTCTCTCTCTCACACTTTGCTCTTTCTCTCTCTCTCTCCCCCCCCCCGGCCTCCGATCTCTCTAGTTCTGTCGAGAGAGAAAAGAGAGACAATGAGAGCTGGAGAGGAGAGGCACAATAGAGAGCAGAGAGAAGAGAGGGACAATAGAGAGAGCTCGAAAGAGCAGATAGAAGATAGGGAGAGCAGAGATGGATAGAGAGCTCATCGGCTCTAGAGAGATATCTTGGGCTGGCGGCCGACGTCTTCGAGAGCAACGACGACGAGATCGGAAAGGAGATCAAGAATGAGCCTCGCGTTCGCAAATCAAGAATTGGTATTGGTCCTGACTCAGCCGAGTTAACTCGCGATATTGAGTTGACTCGATTGATTCGGCCGAGTCAGGACCGATACCTTTATGACTCGCAAAAATAAGATATTGTGACTCGTTCTCGTCTTGTCAAGTTTCGTTACGGAGACGACTCGGCTGAGTCAATTCTGGCTCGGTCGAGTCTTTGAACCCTGTCATATACTTATATGCTTACTTTATCTGAAAAAAATGAAATTAAAAAAGAAAAGAAAAATATGTTTAGTTTAAATTTAGCTTTGTTATTTGTTAATTGAAAATGGAGGAAGAAGAGGAGAGGAGATGGATGCTAAAATCAAGAGAGTTGAGTGCTTTTAAGGTTCCATTTTATTCAAATTTGATTTGATAATTTAAACATCAAATCTTATTTAATAATTACTTCAATGAAAAAATAGAGTATATCTATAAAGAGAGTAAATAACCAAAAGAGGAGTGTATTTAACAATGGCCTATTTCAGTGAGGTTTTAAAAAGATTTTCGATAACTGTCGTTTTTCTCTACAAGAGATGACATTAAATATGCCTAAATTTAAGGAGAGGGTGGCTAAATTACATTTTGAAAGAATTCCTTTTTTTTGTTTTTTGTTTTTTTTTTTTTTTGTGGGGGGGGGGGGGGGGGGGGGGGGGGGGGGGGGGGAGGGGGGGGGGGGGAGGACAGACTATAGCCTATATAAAGGTTAATATTTAAGAATGTGCACAATTTCGTCATAAAATAGTCATGTGATAAGCACATGACTACTTCTGGATGGTTGGAGCCAAACTATTGAAAGTAAATTTTGAGGGGGAAATATCAGCTAAACTATAGGGAATATGTGTTGTCAGGTAGACTTGGGTGTGAGGGGGAGGAGGGGGGAGTAACCTTAGCCTTTTAATTCCTTTCTTTTTTGTATATGAAACTATACTTTATAAAATCTATAATTAGACTTAGCTATTTCTGGAAGGATTTTGGTCAAATATTAGCATTCAAATATAATCTTAAGCCATTCAAATATCACTCTATTCAAGTTGACGTATGTCATTTGGGTGATTTAAAAAAAAATACATCTAAGTTTTCATCCCTATTATCAGTGAGAGATAATGAATAGTTGGCTAGTTTTTATATGATCTGAGTGTTCTAATTTCACAATTGTTGTACATGGCTTTAAAGTGTAAATCATAGTCTAAGAAACATGTTACTTTTGACCATCCATTTTTATGTGAGTTAATGCACAGCTGTGTCGCACTGATAAATGTATGAGATATGGGATAATGATAGGCTACCGACGTCTATACACAATATCAAAATTATAGATGATGTAATTGTCGTGAATGCGATGATAATAAACTTATATATGTATGTGAGTTATTTTTTATCCATAATATGAATTTGCAAGACTAGTTATAGAAACACATTAACCAAGATATTTTATTGTATAATTTCAAGTTATATACATCAATACTCATCTGAAGAATAAAATATTATATAAGAAAGTGGACAAATAACATAAATGCGTCTATAAAGCAATGAAATTTGAAACCAGCATTCATGCATTAGAACTTCTGACTTTCCTGCTTATGGATACACCTATGGTGCATCAAGAATTCGTTAAAAGAAGTACTAACAAATATCCATCAAGTATTATAGTATCCATTAATTATTAAGAGTATCTAAGTATGTATACATATCTATATGAGTACAACTCCTTAATTCAAGTATCCATGTAATACAGATGCAGAGGCAAGAAAATCAATTGCGTTTAATTTTTGGTTTTTAGGCACTCAATTTTGTAGATCAACTTGAATAGGGTGGAACTTTCACTAGAATGGTTTGAAGTTATTACAACAGTAGCCCAGTCTAACTCATAAAATCTATTATAACTTTCTCAATTTTCCTTAATTTTGATTAGTATTTTTTGCGTGCATGTCTCCCAATTCATCCTTTTGCATATCACGTACCAAAAAAAAAAATTTAGTACGACATAAACTCAGCATGCATTTAATATTTAGAAGATACTTTATTAATGTCTTAACAAGTTTTAGTCAATTATATCATAAAGCACTGAAACTTAGCTTCCTTGACTTTATAGGATATTAGCTATAGTCATGTTGGATTCTCACTTTACTTGGCAAACTGTTTTTTCTTTGTCCTTCCCTTTTCCCCTTTGTGAATTTTCTTTGATATAGACTACCAACAAATCCATCTTCTCAAAACAGGACTAGGCACTAAATCATATGGTTTTCCTGTGCTGTTCGAAACTTGTTTGATTTGATGATCTATATGGTTGAACATGATAATGTAATTAACCAATATTTCTCTTGCCCTGTTGCCCAATTGTTGTAATACCTTATCAATATAGTGGCATATTGGCATTCTGCATCCAACAATTTGAGTCTTCTTGTCACCTATTTTCTTTTATAATTTGATATGGATAGCAAGATTTTGGATTTTATTTTTAAAAATATTCTGTATACTAACCTATTGCTTTGACCAGTAGATGTGATGCAAAGTCAGCATGTAATCGCCAACAATTTTCTAAAGAAAAATTTGGATGGTTTCCTGTAAACAATAATTTCATCGGATTTTTTAGCAATTGCACATGTTTCTGGTCAGTGCGGTTTTGGTTCTGGACCCACTGGACAAAATTATTCATAGCTGATCATACACATCTGAATTGATTGTCTTGTGATATTTTCTTTATTGGTCACTAAACTATTTAAAATACCCATGTTGTGATGTTATGGTAGTATACCTGCTACGGGCCTCTGGATGCCTCGTGTTTCTAACGTACTGAATGTTTACTTTTAGGTTTATTCTTACTACAGAAGTCTTCCCATGCCAATTACTTCTTACAAATTTGGCTCCACTGATCCTATCACTGGGCAAGAGACAGGTGATGATAATTCCCAGTTTGTTTCCAGTGTTTGCTGGAGAAGCAGGTCAAATATGGTGGTCGCTGCAAACTCGAGTGGAACCATAAAATTATTGCGAATGGTTTGAAGTAGGGGGTTAATCCTGGTAACAGCATTAGAAAAAAAAACACATGAAGAAATCCTGTTATCTGGAGGTAAATTCCTACCCCAGGGTTCCTGCCATTGTTTAACACAGTGGAATTTCTCTTCCCGAGCCCAGATGAACGGTGGCATAGGTGTTGAGAATTGGGAACATTTGCTGCGCTCTTCATCGCATCAGGCTTACCAAATACAGCACCCAGAATAAGAGAGAAGCATTACAATTCCATAGATACTCCTCGAATGACAAGCTAGATGCTTCTTTATATCAGCTGTGCCATGGGTCAGCAACTTGGCGTCCTTGTGTTTGCTTTTTTCACTGGCTGCTAGCCTTTGCCTGATGAAAAAGATGACAAAAAGATGCACACAGATTCTGGGGACGTTGGAGTAAAGGTTACATATTGATTAGACGCTGGCACAGTCATAGCACTCGTTGACTTAAAGTGAGGTGAAACTTACTGTGTTTGTACATAAAATTTTGTATCATGTATGTAAGTGGTTTAATTTGTGATCTGTTGATGAGAAGCATACCCCCCTGCTTGGGAAACAGAAGGGGTCAGGTGCTGGTTAGGTCATGTAATAGCTAATATTGCTAACAAGAGAAATTTGTGTATATAATGTTGAGTGATTACAGTTGCTAGAATGCTAACCACATAATTGTTAAAAAGTTCATACATGGGGAGAAAGAGCTTATGTTCAGTTTGTTCTACATTGGCAGAGCTTAAACTACATTGCTCAGTTACATTCAACAGTAAAATATAACTGTGAGATTTATTTGAAATTAGAAGGAGCTTAGGTACATGTTTATGTCAAATATTAGACCTGCTGGCTCGATGTGTGATCAAAAGCAATCGCAAAACCTTTGTATGTATTATGTCTCTCTGGAATCAAATGATTGTAGTTGGAAGAAGCAATGTTCTGCAAGCAATGTTTTTAGCTCAATGTCTTGATGAAACCTGGAAGCTATTTCTTGCTGACAATGGATGGTTAGTTTCTCTGATAGCAGATCACCTTTGGTGACATGGAAGAAAATTAACAGACCACCTGCATCATCCACATCTCAGGAAAGATTGGGATTCAAAGCAACAAGAGATACTAACATATTCGTATGGTTTGTGCTTGCAATCATTTCATTGTTTCTATTGCATTGAGTGCCTTTCAATGACACACGACACACGAAGCCATGCGACGTAAACTTCCTTCATTTATACAACAACATCAGCTACAACTCATCAAAAGTGTGGCAAAGAAATCTTCGTCCAGATGATCTGTGCCAGCGATTGCTTGATTATTGTTTGTATCGCATTTTAACTTCACGTGTTGGATTTTTCTGAAGGTAGAAGCAGCAGCCATGCGTTCAGGTATGTGTTTTTAGATCCTAAGAAAGCTCAGAATCGGAAGCAGATGTTCTTCGTTTTCCTGGGCTCACCACTACTGGTTGCAAGTGCCTGTCGGAGTTTGTCCTCAAAGTCCGTGTGCATGATGCTGCTAGCTGTGGCGGTCTCGGTGTTTTGGGTTTCTGTTGCTTCGCTGGAGAATAAAACAGAGTACATATTGGTCACATAAATAAGGTAAAATAATTAAACGCACAGAGCTTTGTAGTCTGATTACAGCACTGAACCTTCTGATATTCAAATCAAATGAAAACAAAATAATGAGTAAATTTAAGGAATTAAGTGATTGCTTCACTCAGCATGGATTGCATTCTACACACACGAAAGTGGAGAATGCACTTGTACAAATTGTTTGGAACCATAAAAGACACAAGCCAGAAAAAAATAGAAAATGTATGTTGTGGATGTTGTATTCTATTGTAATAGTTAATGATTCAGAAGAGTTACATACTTCTGTTAATTAATATATACATCAGCATATGATTTCTAATGACTGTAAATAATCATTTCATTTCTATCAACAGGTTTCATGACTATTTATGATCTAGAAACAAATGCTAGATATCAGTTTATATTAGAAATATTGGAGGAAAAAAAAAAAAAATTAAAGCTTTACAAATGGTAGATACCAGTTTGTATTAGAAAAGGAAAGTCATGAAGGGTAGATATCAGGATATGTAATATGTTTTGCAACTGAGGCAGATAACAATATGCTAGTTTCCAATCAATATTAGAACTCCCACAGAAAATTACTAAATACAAAAAATTATGGTCAACAGTTTAGTATATATATCATGATCATTCCCTTCAGAAATTTGAGCATCCAGAGAAGAAAAAAAAGTAATTATGAAAACTTGTACAAAGAGAGAGTGAGAGATTGCAGTTTTTTTACCTGTTTGCTTCTGTGGCTTTCCCTCCATCTTTGTTGGCGTTGAAGCCTTCTTGCTGCCTGTCTCTGAACCATTGATCAACAACGGACTTACAGAACTCACATTGCAATGTAACGAATCCTCTGACAACAGATTGCCCCCATGGGAACCATTCTCATCTCCACAGACTGAACCAGCCCCCTCGCTCCCCGAATCTGACCCCTTCTCCTTAACAAAGTTCGAATTAGTCCTCTCCCTCTCGATCACTCTATAAGCATACATCTGAAGCGGGATCTCTGATACCTTGACACCTTCCTTCCTTCCCAATTCAACAATCTCTTCGACAGGCTCATTTCGATGTCAAAGTAGTCCACTGGAGGGTTCGGTGGTTCAGCCTGGCCGACATCCGGATTCATGACCAAGAACCTCTTTATGTAACGAAGCATCCTGGATATCGAAGAGAAGCTTGGCCGCTGCAATGGATCAGCTTGCCAACACCTTTTCGTTAGACTGGCTAAGTACCTGGGTGAAGGGAAAGGAACAGTGGCCTTTCGCCCGCCCTTATGTTTCTGCTCATCTTATCCCCTTGAAGATGACTCTCCTCAAATGGAACTTTTCCTGTTAAAAGCTCGAAGCAAATCATCGCGAAGCTATATACATCGGCCTTCTCTGTGTACTTGCATCTTGAGTTCCCGCCCGGTTGCTCCTGCTCTGAGAGAACCTCTGGGGCCGACCATATGCACGGATTTGCTGCTCCCGCGACGGCTTGGACTCCTTGACATTGCCCAAAATTAGTGATTTTCACTTGCAGGTAACAATCAGGGGACGAACTCCTCACCTTCACGAGTATGTTCGAAGGGTTCAAGTCTCCATGAAAGATCTTTTTCGAGTGCAGGTACTCCATTCCTCTAGCAATCTGAAGCATAACATCGACTGTGACCAAGAGAGGGAAGGGGTTCCTTTTCCTCGAGCAGCATACTTCTCTCATGTAACTCGAGAGATCCTTGCTCATGAGCTCCATCACAACAAAGCCTTCTCTCCTCTCTTCGTCACAGAATGTGTACATGTAGCTCATCACATTCGGGTGGTTGATCAGAGAGTGAACCGATGTCTCACTCATCAGCTGCTCGACTTCTCCTTCCCCAATCGCATGCTTGGCCGTGAAGCTCTCCCCCATCCATTGTATCTCCTTGTAATTAGTCCCTGTTCCTCCCAATCTTCTCCTCACTTGGTAGTCCGGCGAGCCAACCAGCAACGAGCACGGGAAATCTTCCCTTTGGGGCTTAGCAAGAGCTCACACAGCCTCAGCTCTTGCTTCGTTAAGGAGCTCTTCTTCTCGGATATCGAATCTGATAACAGCCATCTGTCCTCTTTCATCACTGAATCAAATCTTCTGCACATTTCAGGAGAGATCAAGTAGAGCTTCCCAAACTTGTGCTCAAACAGCATGGGATCAATCCAATCCTTGTCATACTTCTTTGTGAACATGATCCTCTTCTTGTCCATCTCCTCTTGGTCCGAGCCCGAGATCTCACTGGCTGCCTCAATCGCCTCGAGAACCACTGGCACACACCATAAGAGGTTGTGGATGTAGAATTCAACGCAGTTGGTGCTCTGACTCAACGCAATTGCTCGTCCCCACCAATCTTTCGGCTCGATACAGTTCTTGATGTAGTGTTCCCATCGCGAAAAATCCGATGGAGCTCTTTGAGAGGGTGTTCGAGGGCCTTCCACTTGCTGTGCCTTTCGTCAAACTTGAGGTGTTTTTTATTTCTTCGGCGATTGATTCGAAGGTGAGGTTGAAGGAATCGAACAAGAGAGCACACTGCCTCTGGTTGATCTTGATTTCGTCTCTGAATATCATGAGGGCCCTCAGGCTGCCCAAAACCTCTCCAATCTGCCTGAATTGCTCCATTGCGGGAGGCAATGTTGTCCTCTGTCCTGCTTCAGTCTGTGGTTTGCTGGCAGTGACCAAGATCAAGTCAAGAAAATCAATAAGATGTTCATATTGATCCATAAATACGCAAAAAGACATCAATAACAGGGGGAAACAGAGCATAGTATTCGATATGGCAAATCTTGTGATTTTCTTCAAATTATACTAAAAGAATTATTGGGTCATAAATGGAAGATAAGAACAACGATATCATCAATCGAAAACTAAGAAAATTTGATGCATCTCTTGGCCACCATCATCAATCAAGAAATATGAAAAAAAAAACAGAGGAATTTTCTATTACCTAGTGAATCAAGCAAACGTATTGCACATAATTTACTTATTTTTTTTTTTTGACATAATTGACGATAGAGAAAATCCAGAGACAAATAAGCAATTCATCGATCTTCGATTGGATTTCATACCGTATTCCGTTGATCCAACGTAAGCCTTGGCAGGATGGGGCAGGGCGAGGCGGCCGACTAATGTTGAAGGGCTTCAGAGAGATTTTAGATGGGATTTCTGATGAAATGTTCTTTTTTTCCTTCTTCTTTTTTCCCCTCTTTGATACAGAGATTAGAAAAAATGCAGAAGAAACGGTAGCTCCAGGAGAAGAGAAGGGTATTGGTGACTCTTTCCAAACACCCGGCCACTTTGAATGGGGCTGTATTTGGTTGCAATTTTGGAATCACCTCTGTTGGCTTCTTCTTATTGATGGGGGCTTTTCTGATATAAAATTCCTTGCTTCAGGGGCTCGGGTGAATTTTTGGATAATAACGTTAACCGCTGCCAAGCCCAGCACGTCCTCCGTTGACATGTCATGCTCTGTATTTTTGTTCTTGTTTTTCTGGGTAGAGGTTCTAGAAAGTCCTTCGGTTTTCCAATTTTGCAACT
>JAVJIF010026438.1:0-84414 GCA_038442645.1 Agave tequilana
CCTCAGCAGGTCTAAGATGCTAGCATTTAGCAATGCATTAGCCCAAGGAGATAGCCTCGTTTGAGAGGCTAGCATCATCTAGAGCATCGCCAGGAAGCTAAACTGATAGCTTCGCCGAAAAAGCCTCTTTTCGGACTTCGCTAAGGATTGCCTCTAGCTCCGCTATGAGCTTCAAAGCGGGCAGCTCCGCTATCAGCCTGCTATGGTCAACCTTTGACCAATCAAAATCTCCTGATGAGATCGGATTCAATCTAATCAAATCCAATCGGGATTCAAATATGGCAGGTGATTGCCGCAATCTCTTGACTCTCTTGAAACGATAAGAGGATCAGGAGAATCTCCTAACAATATGGAAAGGATCAAAAAGATCCAAACCGACCTGCCAATCCTAGCCTCGCAGTAAGGCTACTTTCCAGATTTAAACAGATTTGATTCAATCCGTTTCATATCTTCAAGGGACGGTTATACCTTGCTCTCCCTATAAATAGCCCATCAGAGTACAAAAAAAAGAGGAGGGGGGGCATACACGCAGACGGACGCAAGAGAGATCGATCGATAAAAAAAAAGAGATAGACTCCACAAGCAGAGGCTTTTCACGACGCACCGCGCGCTCTCGAATTCAGAACTTTTTAGAGAATTGCTTTCTCTAATCAGGGTGTTGATACCCTAACGTCGTCCTTCCTCTCAAGGAATCTCCGGAACAGCCAGCGAGAAGGAATTCCTTATCGAAAGCGATTTTGAGAAGCAGCAAGAGGGTTCTACCACCTTCTGTTCTCTGATTCCCCGAACCAGGAGAAGGGATCTCATCGCTCGCATCGTCAAAGGGACAAAGTGGTCGCGCCGCTGACCAGACTCCTATCGGCACATTTTCAGAATCTCTGAGGAGATCTACTTGTAATCTTTTTGAGAATACTTGTAATTTAGCTCCTCAAACTTTTATTTGTAAGTTTTCCCCCCCTTTGCAAACATAATGAAAAACAGAAGCAACATGGAACTGAAGAGGAGATGACGACTCTTTTTCCATACTTGTTTTAGAGGTATGTCGAGTTTCAGAGACGAAACTTTCTTTTAGAGGGGTAGAATTGTAACACCCGGTAACCCAAAGTAATTAATGAGTTTCTTATGATTAATTAACTGTGCCTTTATATATATATATATATATATATATATATATATATATATAAATATGAAACTCTTAGGGTAAGGTGTGATTAATTAGTCACTAGTACCATTACCATAGTTGCATACCTTGAGTGTACAATTTTAGCTTGTTGTATGTTTATAAACTTCTATTTTTTCTTATTTAATTTTGGTATTCTTAGGAATAATGAAAAGTTAGGTTATGGTATATTATACCATTACCAATTAAATAAAAGAAAGAAAATTTAAAATACAAACTATAATAAAAAAAAAATTCAACTTTGGTTAGTGGGAAAATAGTGTGCATGGAGATGGTGGATCAAGGCCAAGATACCCTTGATCAAGATGTAGGACACTTGGACATTTCTGGTCAATGGCAAACTTGTAAATAAGGGATAAGGAATTACTAATTTAGAAGAGAGAATCCCTCCTCTCTCTTCCCAAAGAGATGAGATGAAGTTATGGCTAAAACCCTAGGAACCCCCCCCTTCTTCTTCCTTTAGAAATCAAGATCTCTCTCTTTTCTTCTTCTCCTTTTTCTTTCCTTTTTTCCTTCTCTCCTTTCTTCTCCCCTCTTCCAAACAAAAAAAAATTCGGAGGGCTGTTAGGCACGGCCGCCCCCAGGACCAGCCACGCCTAGCCTCCCCAGGCGCGTTCGAAGACGTTCTAGAGAGAGGAGTGGAGGAAGGAGGAGGTTGTTTCAAGGTAGATCTAGATTTTTAGTAGAGAAATCAACTCAAAATCTTAACTTTTAGGGGTCATTGTCACTCTTGATTTTGGTATAACTCGAAGGAATTTTTATGGCATAAAAATCTAATTTTTCAGTGTTTTGTTTAATATTATTGATGTTATTAGCACACAGAAATTTACCCACTTTTTCTCCTTTTAATGAAGGTGTTATTTGGGACTCATATAAGGGGAAATCCAACAAAAATTCAACCTGAAGGAGGTGAATAAATCTAGATTTCTTAAATTGAGTAGAGTATGTAAGTGGGTCTATGACTTTTTAGTAACCATAATACAAACTATTATGTGTTGATGTAGCTGTTTTTTTTCATATATAAAATTATTTAGTGAAGAGGAAATAATAGAAACATATTTAAGATTCATGTTGTGGAGATATGATTTCATATTATTGGGCGCTCCAATGTTAGGTAAGGCTATGTAGTGTAGGATGTTCTAGAGTTTAAAAATTATAAGGTGATCCTATGATTAACCCTAAGTTACATGTCCCACATCCTTAAGAAGTGAAATTATTAAGGAAAGGTAAAAATATAAACTTATTAGAAACAAATCGAGCTTGATGGTGCTAGCGATATATTCTTGGTTCATATGGAATGGTGTTTATGTTGCTGTGTGTGCATGTATTGTATATATATGAGTAGTTGGGTTATGCCTAATCTTGGGTGGATTGATATGTGTACTATATGCTTGTTTGCTACTACATTTAGAAATTTTAGGGTGACTATCGTCTTATGACGAATACTATATATGGTATGACCTACTATTTGTTTGTATTCAAGTTATTTATTTATATTTTGAAGGAAGGGGCCGGCGGGAGTCGGTGGGAGGGGAGATGGATAAAAGTTAATTATTTATATTTGAAGGAAGGGGCTGGCGGGAGCTGTTTGTAAAATGAAAGTGATAAAATTACTGTCTAGCTTTGGGCTAACAGGTCGTCCACGAGGAGGAATGCGATAAAAGCTTTTCAGTGTTTTTGTTTAGAAATTAAAGAATGGTTGTTCTGTTTTTTAGTTGAAAAGAGAATGGAGAGAAGGAAAGTGATTTAAAAGAAATTTTAAAAATTGGAAAAGGTTTTGGAGAAGATGATCTTTTAGAAAATGATTTGAGAGTAATGTGATTTAAATTATGAAAAATGATCTGGGCTCACTAATTTCTACTCAACTAAGAACATTTGGGTGCATAATTTTTATCATAAGTAAAAAAACCTTTAGTTTCTTTTAATACCTAAGTAAAACAAATAAGATGGTTTTGGTTTAAATCTTAAGTCCTTTCTTAACACGTCATAAAAAGAGAATGTTACCATCAAGCGTGAAGAAGCACGTATGGAATAAAAACAGTTTAAAAAGATTTGTGCTTTGAAAGTTTAAGTTTAAAATAAAGACATCCTCATGTGCTTTCAGAATGAAGTTTAACTCAGGTATTTTTTCTGGTTCAAAAGAGTTGCTTTCATAAAAATCAATCAAGAGAGAGGAGGTAGAAGAGATTAATGAGTAAGCCTAGAAGATGATTTAGCTAATCATGCTGAAATAGAGACAAACAAGAGAATGAAAATCAAACATAAACATACCAAATTTGAGTCAAGTTGAATAAGCGAGTTGAAGCTCCTTTGATTGTCACTTCAAAGATGAATTACACACTTAATTCCACTCTTCTCTCTTTGATGGTCTAAACTGAAAAATAAAGAGAAGATACAACTTCTCCAAACTATCTAATAATACTCCTAAAACCCTAAAAAAATGAACACGAATTCTAATCCTAGTCTTTACTCCCTTTTTTAGTGCAAAACCCTGCCTTTTATAGGCAAAAACCCAGAGGAAAAGAGGTGAGGAGATAAGGGGAGCAAACGCTCCCCTTATCTCCACCAAACAGCCACAGATCCCCTGCTTTGGCTGTAGATCCGCGCCAGGATATGCCAAATGACCGTATCCTGGTGCAGATCTTGATGGCATAGGATTTGCTTCCTTTTGTCTGGCTGGATTTGTTGTTTGTCTCTGATTCTGATCTGATCTTCGGTGATTCTCAAGCTAACCGATTTGGATTATTATAAAATCAAATTAACTGGTTTTCAACCTCTTTGATTTGTCCTGATCTTCTGATTTCGAATTAATTCTGAATTAAATCAGAATTTGATGGGCTTTTGGACTTATTTTTCTTCCCTTTTCTTTAGCAATGGGCCTGTACTTTATAAAGAAAATAAGACTTATTAATAGGATTTATAGATAATAAACATGGTAATGTGACAATATATATGCAATATATATATATGACCGATCACGCCCCCACACTTATCTTTTGTTCGCCTTCGAGCAAAACATCAAAACTAATCCTAATCAATTATTAAATCACTTTCGCAGGTTACTCGATTGCACTGAGCATGTGCAATAAGTCGTTAAACCTCTAGGTTACCCTCAGAGGACGAGTTTTATCCCGTGAGAGTTTTCAGTAGATTGCACCACAAAATCTATAAAGAAAGAGAAAGAATGTTAGTATTTTTGAAAAGCATTTTAAAAAGAAAGTAAAAAATTTTGAAGTATATTTGTAAGAGTTCAAGTAATCTATAAGTTATAGGAATATCGAGCTTTTCATTCCTAAACTTAGTCTCTATTCAAAATATGTCATCAATTAAAGTAAGGAGTCAAATTGTATTTCTCATATAGCATTACTTTATCCTGAGTCATATGCACCTTCGTGACCGTGAATTTTTGACTAAGGGTTTTTAACATTAACCCCTATGCCTTATTTATATTTATTTTTGGTGGTATTTATTTCTCAATTCCATTAGGCTTTCTAATCTGCCCATGTAAGGAGCCTTTAGTTGGTGACACCCAACCTAGACAGTCTTAGGGCACCACGTGACAACAACCCCTAAGGACGTAAATACTCGAGCAGATAAGGCGCACGAAACTAAGGGTTTTTATTTATAAAATGTACCCCTTTAGGCGTGAATACTTATGCTTCATGAGCACAAATACCCAGCTTAATCAGAGAATTTTATTTTTTTCAAACTTATCTAATTATCTTTTACATAAATACCAAGGCTTTCTTAGACCAAAGCATCTCTCTAATCAATAATTAGATTTGTTTATTTTTCATAATATATATATCTTTTTTCAAAAGGCATAAGAATCTTTGTTTTCGAACCCGAAGTGTGTAAGTGTATAAGGTGTGCATATTTCTTCAAGGTAAAGATCAAGACTAAATTACTTTCATCAGTTTTCTTCCTAACCCTGAAAATCAAATAAGTCATCTTATTTTGACCAGTATAAGAAATCTTAATTATGTTTTTCCTATTCCTTAAAATTGACTTAATTTCTTATAAAAATATATCAAAATATTGTTCTTTTCTTTCAAATTTTTATATATATATTTGTTTCTTTTATATATATATTAGTCATGTTAGAGCTCTCCCCCACACTTATCTCATGCATTGTCCCCAATGTATGAAAGAAATGTATAGATGCATAAAACAGAATGTAAAGAGAGATGCATATATATTATACAAAAATATGTACATCATGTTTCTCCCACACCTAGATCTTTTTCGGTCTCATCCTCTAGCTCTCTTCCCATCATTCTAATGGTTTCTCTTTATAGGGCATAGTGGAGAGGCCAATCTTTTTGTCATTTGCTCGCTCCAGTCTCACCTTCTTTAAGCTTTTCTTCCTCATATTTCTACATCTATTATTTAAAAATTAATCATCATCACACTTCTCAGTTGGAACTTCTTCACTATGAATGCCTAGGAATTCTAACTCAATTTCATATATCTCTTCAAAACTTAGGGCAACACTTTCTCCTAGAGGTGTGTAATTAACCAAAATATTCCTGGTCGGTTCATCCAAAACACATGAGTTTTTCTTCGGAGTAGTTTTCAAAGCTTAGGTCAATCGAAGGTTCTTAAATTATATTCTCATGCGATATATCATTAATTGGCTCATCGAAATTGAAGATATTCAAATCAAATTTCTTTTTTTTAAAAGGGGATTCTAAAATTAGAATCTCTGACATAAGCCTTCTCATTAATATAATCACATCATTCTTAAATAATTCATCAAGAAATAGAGACTCATTCTCTATACCTTCACTCTCTTCGTCACAACTATTTTCAACAAAGTTTACCTCAAATGTTTGGTCTCTTATCTTACGAGGTTGTTTTCTAGGTTGAAGATATTGACTTCTCTAGTCATGTCCCCAAAGGTTAACCTCATGGACCCATTCCTACAATTGATAATAGTATTGGCAGTAGTAAGGAATGGACGTTCTAGGATAACAAGAGTTTGAACCCTAGAATTGGACACAGATTGTGTATTAAGAACTATGAAATCCACTGGGTAGATAAACTCCCCGACCCGGATAAGTATATCATTAATTTTCCTCTTTGGAACTTTCACAGAACGATCAGCCAGTTGGATTGTAACTCGAGTTGGACTAAGATCGTCCAACCCGAGTTGTTGATAAACTGAGAATGGAAGCAGGTTAATCCTTGCTCCCAAGTCAAGAAGTGCACGACTAATCTCGGCTTGTTCTACAGTGCAATGGTGGGACAACCCAGATCCTTATACTTGATAGGGATCGGACCAGACAGTAGCTCACTAATGTTAGTGGCTAAGAAGACTTTTCTTGGGTACATTAGTCTTTTTATTCTTGGTCACATGTCCTTAAGAAATTTTGCATAGGATGGGACTTGTTGGATGGCACAAGAAGTGGCACATTTATTTTCACTTAGTTGAAGATCTCAATTATCTTACCCGTGTGTGGATTCTGCTAGTTGTTCTTCAGCCTATTAGGAAATGGTAGTATAGGCTTGTACACCTGACTGGTTGACTTACCTGTTTCAGATTCGTCAGATTTTAAAGGATTGGGACTAGATGAGGAGAATGCTTGAGTGTGATTGTGCTGAATGGGATTGGACGGTGTTGACACTTGATTATCAACTTTCTTTTCTGACCTCAATGTATGAACAGCATTACATTGATTCAATGATTGATGCTCAGCCAAATGAGCTTGTTGAGAATTCCTAAGATTTATTATTGGCTGACTGGGTAAGGTACCATTTTACCTCTCATTCTATGGATTAGCTAATTGGCTCATTTGAACCTCTAGCCTCTGTATTGTTTGCATGAGGAAATCTTGGTTCTTCATGTACCTTTCCATGTTCTCTCAAAGTCATTCATTCTCTTTCATGTTGAGGATTCTGGAATGAAGATTGTGGAGCTTGGCTGGGAAAATTTTGTTGATAATTTGAAAATTTGGGCGGATGGTTAAAAGAATTATGATGGTGATTAGAAAAGTTGGGTTGATGATTGGAAGAATTATTGGAATGATGACCGTGGGTGGTCATTGTTGTGTTGGCTCCAAGAAAAATTTGGGTGATTTCTCCAACCAGGATTATACGTTGGTCGTAAGGAGATCATTGTTTGGCCTTAAAAAGGTCGTATTCATCGGTTCAGGATATTATTGCTGAGCTTGAAACACAGAACACTCCTCAAACACATGATTCATGGCTTGACAGTATGTACAGCCCGGAGTTGAAATTGGTTTGGACTAACTTGATTGACTGGACTTGGTTCCTTAGTTTCTAAAGTTTTCAGTCTTCTAGGTGCCTCATTAGCTATGGATGATTCAATTGAATGGAGACCTCCTTTTGAAGAGATGGAGTTTGAATTCCTAGAGCTTTCACTAGTTGGTTCCCATTGGATGGTCTTTTCAACTAGATTCTTATATAAATCTCATCCTTCATTCTCATCCTTCTGGAAGAATCCTCCTTGGCACATGCTTCTAAGATGGTCTTGGTTGAGTAGCCTAAACCGTCATAAAGAATTTGGCATTGTCGCCATTTCTCTATTCCATGATGAGGACATTTGACAAGGAGGTCTTTGAAGCATTCAAAGTACCTCCAAAATGGTTCACTAAGTTCTTACTTGAATTGCATGATGTTTTTCCTAACGGGAGTGGTCTTATGAATTGGATAGAATTTCTTCAAAAAGACCTTGATAAAACCATCCCAGGATGTGATAGAACCGGCCACTGAGCCGTAGAGCCATTTCTTGGCTAAGTCCTTAAGAGCAAATGGGACAAATCTCAACCTAATAGCATCATCTATAAGGTGTGAGATTTTCATCATTAAGCATACTTCCATAAATTCTCTTATGAAGAAATAAGCATTTTCAGACTCTAAGCCATGGAACTTAGGGAGTGTGTTGATGAACTGTGGCTTAAGTTCAAAGTTGTGTTCACCAACTGATGAAAGTTAGATGCAGGATGGAAGTGATGTTCTAATGGGATAGAACCTATCATACAAAGATGTCGGTTGAGCCATAACCGAATCTAATTTTGGTTCGAACTTGGAAGGTGATATGTTTCTAGTTAACCTAGATAAATTAGGGTCTCTTAACCACACTTACATACACAAACACAATCACAAAAAGTTCACCAATATTCAAAAAGAGGAAACAACCAAGCCTAGTCTAAGGTAATCTTGACCTAGACAACTCCTAACTGGTTGATTTTCCATAGGAGGTATAATGCAGACTTTGACCACAAGCTAATCAGTCAGGTCAGGGAAAGATTGGTGGGAGGTATCCGTGCAAAAGCGACAGGCCTAATTAAGCCAAACCACCAGCCTTCAGGGTTTCGCCCTTCAATCCCTTTCCTAAATACTGATATGGCAGGAGTCAAATTCTAACACCTTCCCTCTTAGGATAATCTCCTAGTGAGTTCGAGATGTCCCTAAGGCCAACGTCTATCAGATTTTACTTAGGTTTAGGTTGTGCGTGCTTGGAGATGATTTGTGGGCTAAGGAAGGGTAATGACTTTCCCACCTTATCTTGATTTGGTTTTGCTCTTAGAATTGATTGTGCAGAGTGTGCAAGATATAGAAAGTAACATTCACAAGCAAATATCACCCAAGAATGTTTCCTAACTATATGTTATACATATATACCTTGTCTCCAGCTATCTTCAACAGTAATTGTAAAAGAAACGTAATTAGATAAATACCTAGAATGCAAGTCTAAACATTTATATGTTGGATTAAAAATAGAGAGTGTGACTATCAAATATAGAAAGAATAATACATAAAAACTGTATTTATACAAAACGGTATGTCCTGCAAAAAAGAGTTTTTTAGTAGTCCACAAATTTTCAAATTTGTGCTGCAATTTCTTGAAATTCTGTTTCCTACTTTCGAGAGTAGGGCACAGAATAGCAAGTCTTCTCTTGCAAAGCTTGATGCTAAATCTGAATCTTGACATCCCTGAAACAAGATATCAAACTTGTTAGAAAACAATTATACCGTTCCCTCCGGCAACGGCGCTAAAAATTGATTGTAAAATGAAAGTGATAAGAATTACCGTCTAGCTTTGGGCTAACGGGTCGTGTCCCGAAGAGGAATGCGATGAAAGCTTTTCGGTGTTTTTGTTTGGAAAGCAAAGAATGGTTTTTATTTTTTTTAGTTGAAAAGAGAATGGAAAGAAGGAAAGTGATTAAAAAAAATTTTAAAAATTGGAAAAGGTTCTGGAGAAGATGATCTTTTAGAAAATGATTTGAGAGTGATGTGATTTAAATTATGAAAAGGATCTGAGCTCACTAATTTTTTACCCAATTACGTACTTATCTCAAGAACATTTGGGTACATCACTTTATCATAGGTAAAAACCTTTAGTTTCTTTTAATGTCTAAGTAAAAACAATAAGATGATTTGGTTTAAATCTTAAACCCTTTCTTAACACATCATTAAAAAGAGAATGTTAAACCATCAAGCGTGAATAAGCTAGTATGGAATAAAAATAGTTTAAAAATTTGTTCTTTGAAAGTCCAAGTTTAAAATAAAGACATTCTCATGTACTTTCAAGAACGAAGTTTAACTCAGGTATGTTTTCTGATTCAAAAGAGTTGCTTTCATAAAATCAATCAACAGAGAGGAGGTAAAAGAGATTAATTAGTGAGCCTAGAAGATGATTTAGCTACTCATGATGAAAGAAAAACGAACAAGAGAATGAAAATCAAATATAAACATATTGAATTTGAGTCGAGTTGAATAAGCGAGTTGAAGCTCCTTTGATTGTCACTTCAAAGAGGAACTACACACTCAATTCCACTCTTCTCTCTTTGTTAGTCTAAACTGAAAAATGAAGAAGGGACACAACTTCTCTGAACTATCTAACAATACTCCTAAAACCCTAAAAAATGAACAAGAATTTTAATTCTAGCCTTTGCTCCCTTTTCAATACAAAACCCTGCCTTCATAGGCAAAAACCCAGAGGGAAAGAAGTAAGGAGATAAGGGGAGCAAACGCTCCCCTTATCTCCACAAAACGATCATGGATCCGCGGCTAGGATGTGGCCAAATGGCCATATCTAGGTGGAGATCCTGATGGCGTAGGATTTGGCTCCCTTTTGTCCGGCTGGATTTGCTGTTTGTCTCTGATTCTGATCTGATCTTCGGCGATTCTCAAGCTAATCGATTTGGATTCTTATAAAACCAAATTAATTAATTTTCAACCTCTATGATCTGTCATGATCTGCCCTGATTTCGAACTATTCTGAATTAAATCATAATTTGATGGGCTTTTGGGCTTATTTTTCTTCCTTTTCTTTAGCATTGGGCCTATACTTTATAAATAAAAATAATATGTATTAATAGGATTTATAGATAATAAATATGATAATGTTGTTGGCCCAAAGGCCTATCACTCTAGTTTTGATGATGATCAACTCATGTAGTTATGTTTACTAATGATCTTGTGTTTAATTAGTGACAGATTTATGATCAAAATCTTAGTAGGTGCATAGTTTCAACAAAGGATTTAAAGTTAAGTTTTGGAGCTTGCACGGTATTTGGACCAAGTCAAGAAGGCTTCAAATGAAGACTTCAAGAAGATGAAGACTTGTGTCTAGGTTTGTTTTAAAAGATTTTTTTTTAGATAAAATGTAAAGGATAGAATAGTTGGTGGATTGCTCAAGTATACATATACACACACACACACTCTTGATAGTTTTGTTTTTACAAAAGATTTTCTATTTTAGAAAATACATGTTTGATTTTTGGTTAAAGTCTATATAAACCATGTTTAGAGCTTAATGTCAAAAACATAGATATTTCATCATGTTTGTGTAGTGGATCATATCCATACAACTATGCTTCAAAGTTATTTAAATATCTTTTTTTTGTATTGGTGAAGTTTTGGAAAAATAAGTTTTGAAAAATCAAGTTTGGAAAAATACAGTTTTCATTTTTAAGCCAATATTTTCAAGTTACAAAAATAGTCCAAATTATTTGTAACATGCCTTGATTTGTGCAAGCATGTTTGTTTATCAAAGTATATTGGTAAAACTATTTTTGTAGATTTTTCATGATTTTATGAGATTTTATTCAATCAAAAGACCAAGTTTTAAATCCCTACGTTTTCTGATCTGGCTTAAGCCGGTCGACTGACGTGCACAGACACGTGCACGCCAGTTCTGGCAGGAGGGCGTCGACCGACCCGGTCGACCGTCCAGAGATCTCTGCTCTCTGGAAAGGCCCCGGTCGACCGGGCGGTCGACCGGACAAAGAGACTTGCTCTCTGTATCCTGGCCTCGGTCGACCGACCGGTCGCCGATGGCTCAATGGTCTGAAATATGACCATTGGCCGGTCGACCGGGCGGTCGACCGACAGTTCTGTCAGACCCCAATGGCTAGTTTTTTTAGCCCTATAAATTTGGGGGTTTGGGCATTGTTTTTGAACAAGATTTCTAGTGGACTTTGAGCCAGTTTTTTTCTCACTTCTTAAAAGAGTTTTCTCCACTAAATAGAGAGCTAATACTTCCAATCAAAAGGGGAGTTTTTATCAAGAGTGTTAAAAGAGATTTTCTTGAGTTTTCCTCCACCATCTCTTTCCTTGTTTTCTCACACAACACTTGAGCTATCCATTGCTATATCTACCTATAAGGATTTGTTGTGAGAGGATTTTAGGTGATCAAGAGTTGTGATCACCAAAGTTCATCTTTGTTCTTTGAGGAGGCGGACGAGTGCGTTCGCGGTTGTTTCGAGTTCGTGTGTGAACTTTTTGTTTTAGGTGCGGCCTCGGCGAGCCGGTGGGCTTGAGGTGTGTACGGGCTAGAGAGTCCGAGAGCTTGTAGGTGTTGCGGCACCGAGTGATCCATTGGGATCGATTATAGTGGAAATCCTTCGTGTGTCGAAGGCGGGGATGTAGAGCAAGTGTGCTCGAACCTCGAAACAAATCCCTTGTATTTGCGATTGCTCACTCTCTCTCTTTGTCTCTTGTTTATATCTTGCATGCTTCTATTGTCTTTATCTTTACTTGCTTGATATATATTGTGTGCTTATTGATATATGCTTGGGGATTATTTGCTAACACTTGTATTTAACCAAGAGAGCCAACGCGGCACCTCAACCCTTATCTAGGGGAATCTAGAGGAGTTAGCCCAGAGCCCTTCACGGGGAATTCGGCTACACTCTTGTGTTATACGTGGTGTTTAGTTTAAGATTTTTTAGTTTAGTCATAATAGATTTTAATTCCGCATTAAGTGACCATAAGATTAACCATCACCTATTCACCCCCCCTCTAGGTGATTTACAAATGTGATAATATATATGCAATATATGTGACCGATTAGGAGCCGGTGGGAGGGAAAGACAGTGCAAAAAGTTATTTATTTATATTTGAAGGAAGGGCCGGGAGCCGAGGGGGAGACGGTGTAAAAAGTTTCTATTTATATTTGAAGGAAGGGCCGGTGGGAGCCGGTAGGTGGGAAGGTAGAGCTATATAAATTATTATGGTATTTAAGGATGTGATTTCGATACTTATGTATAACCAGTACCATAAATAATAAAATGTGTTACTTGTACATATGTATGTAGTGTGTGATATTCTTAGTAATCGTGTTGTACAGATGTAGTCAAAGGAATGGAGATAAGAAATTAGATATGATATATATGTGTGTGTGTGTGTGTATATAATTAGATACGTTATGCAGTTGTATGGAGATAATTAGGCAAGCTATTCATAGCAAACAAGGCAAATCACTCACACAAAACATGTAAACATAAGTAGGTATGAATTTTTTCATGGAATACACTTATGAGACTCATTCTACACTTATGCACATATATGCATATGTCATTGCTTAATTTTCTAAAATGATGGTTTACTCACTGAGCTATTAAGTTCACCCCTTTCTTTTAACCTTATTATTTCAGGACGGGACAAAGGTAAGGTGCTAGCGTAATGCAAAGGGATAACTGGGTTAAAGGGAGTTAGATTTGTGGCTTCCTAACTTTCCCTCACTAGTTGCTTGCTCTCCTTTTGTGTCGCTGTTTTTATTATATACATATCTATTTTGGAAGTACCCTGTATATATGTAAGGGGAGACTATGTAATTATGTAATGCACTTGTAGGGGTGTGAAAGCTAAGAGATGAAAACTCATGAAGTGTATTTTGTCTTCCTTGTGCATAAGAAGAAAGGTTGTAAGCCGTTTTAATGGGTCTTCCGAAATTATCATGCTTGTTGTTGGATATGTTATATGGAGATGGTATCACGTTTTTGCATAAATTCTATTGTTTGATGAAAGTTTAAGTTATATGTGTGTGGGAGATATTTGAATTATATATATAGTTGTAATCACCTAGAGGGGGGATGAATAGGTGACTAGCTAATCTAATGGTGAGGTAATGCAGAATAAAAACTTATTAATGCAAACTAAAACTTCTTAAACTAAACACTAAGTATAACACAAGAGTGTAGCCAGATTCCCCGTGAAGGGCTCTAGACTAACTCCTCAAGATTCCTCTAAATAAGAGTTGAGATGCCGCGTTGGCTCTCTTGGTTGAATACTGGTGTTAGCAAACAAACCCCAAACATATAGCAATGTGAGCACAAATATATATCTAGCATATAAAGGTGAAAGCAATATAAGCATGCAAGATATAAACAAGTAAGAGATAGAGAGAGCAATCGCAAACACGGGATATTTGTTTCGAGATTCGAGCACACTTGCTCTACGTCCCCGCCTGCAACACTATGAATCGATCCCACTGGATCACTTGGTGCCGCAACACCTACAAAGCGAGTTCACACTTGAACTCCTTGGACTCTCTAATCCCTTTACTTGTTCCTGCAAGAACTGCACACCGCAAGCCCGCTAGCTCGCCGAGGCTGCACCTCAAACACCAAGTTCCTACTATAACCTGAAACAATGCGAACACGCACGTCTGCCTCCTCAAAGCAAAGATGAAGTCTTTGGTGATCACAACACTTTGATCACCTAAAAAAATCTCACAATAACACTCCTATAGGATGAATATATCAATGGATAGCTCAAGTGTTTGTGAGAAAAACAAGGATGAAATTGTGATGGAAAACACAAGAAATCACTTTTGAAAAACTCTTGATAAAACTCTCCTTTTGAATGGAAGTATTTGGCTCTTAAACAAGTGGAGAAACCTCTTAAAAGAGTAGGAAAACTGGAGCAAAAAACTCACTTAAAATCTTATTAAAAACAGTCCAACAAAGCCCCCTTTTATAGGCCAAAGAAAACTAGTTGTAGGGGTCCAGTCAGCAGCTCTGGACTGCTATCGGTTGACCGGCCATGTCGACCGCTAACGGCCAGAAATCTGACCGTTGGGCCAGCGGTCGACCGCCCGGTCGACCGAGGCCTGGAACAGAGAGCAGACACTCTCTGCCGGTCGGCTTTCCAGAGAGCAGAAGCTCTCTGGTGGTCGACCGGGTCGGTCAATCAACTCTCCAGCCAGAACTGGCGTGCATGTTTGTGCACGTCTGTCGACCGACTCTTAACTCGGTCGACCGGCCTGGTCGACGGCAGAAGCCTGACAGAACTAATTTAGGAATTAAAAGGTTGTCTTTTTAGCTTAAATAAAATCGTATAAATTTACGAAAAATCTTCAAAAATAGGTTCAATATTATATTTTGAAAAACAAACATGTTTGAGTAAAATCAAGACATGTTACAAACATTTTGAACTATTTTTGTAACTTAGAAATTTGACTAAAAACAAAAACTGTATTTTTTTCAAAATAGATTTCTCTAAAACTTCTCCAAATACAAAAACAAGATATTTTAAATACTTTTAAAGCATAGAGTGTATGAAAAATGATCCACTACACATACATGAAGAAATTCTATGTTTTTGACAATAAGCACTAAAATGTTTTGGTTAAAACATATGTATATATGAAACTTCCAAAAATCAAAACGGTATTTTTTCAAAATGAAAACTCTTTTGTATTTTTAAGATAAAAACTCTTTTATGAAAACACATCCAAATCTTGTGTGTGAGTGTATATGGTATACTTGAGCAATCCACCACAATTCTATCCTTTACATTTTAACTAAAAATAAAATCTTAACTAAAATAAATCTAGACTCAAGTCTTGATCTTGAAGGTCTTCACTTGAAGTCTTCTTCTCCTCTTGACTTGGTCCAAACATGATCCAACGAGCTAGACTCCTCTTGAGTACTTGATGTGGTCTTGATGCACAAGCTCTTGAATCAAACCGTGTTAGCTCCAAACTTGACTTTAAATCCTTTGTTGAAGCTAAATGCCTACTAAGATCTTGATCATAAATCTGAGACTAATTAAACATATGATCATTAGTACCATAACTACATGAGTTGATCATCATCAAAACTAGAGTGATGGGCCTTTGGGCCAACAATCTCCCCCTTTTGATGATGACAAAACTCATGGAGTTATATATGCATGGATTAAAGTAAAGCTTCGACGAAGCTCCCGCTTAACTCATGCATCACAATAAACAAATATATATGGCAATAAAGCGCATAAAACTAAACAAACATGTATATAAATATAAGGAGATAAACATGCCAATCAAACATAAAACACATCAAATTTTTCTCTCCCTTTTTGCAAAACAAACAATATGCATAAACAAAATTCTTCTCCCCCTTAATGTATAAAGTAAGGAAAACATGCATATATACTAAAATACTTCTCCCCTTTTTGTCAATCATCAATAAAGGGGTTAAAGTAAAAATAATGTTCCCTCTTTTCGTCCGAAACAAAAATCAAGAAAGGGGTGAAACCAAATCAATCAATAAAAGATATATGCGATATACATTCATGAAGAGGAAGATGCTAAGTTAACTTCCCTACATATATGCATTACATGAAGAAGAGATGACAAACCCTAATTCACATAACGCATAATATGCAATGCATAAGAGGAGATGTGAAGCTCCCCCTACACACGTGTATCGCATAAAGAGAGTTGTCAAGCTCTTCAATATAAGATACACTCAACATGAATCTATATGTAGAAGAGATGTTAAGCTCCCTTGCATATAGGCAATATATATCAAAACATTTTTAAAATAATCTATTTTTGATAATCACTTAAATCAAATTTTGAAATTTACTTAAGGTAATAAAACACATTTTGAGATACCTTTGTAAATAAACAAAATTTTTGAGATACCAATTGGAACTAAAACATATCAAATATTTTTTTTAAGAATCTAATTGTAACTAAACAATACAAATTTTGAACATAAATTTTGAATTCTAATTGTAATTGAAATATTTTACCAATTGAAATACAAGCAATTGAAAAACATTTTACTAATTGAAATTTGATACCAATGAAAGAAATATTTTATATTTTGATACCAATTTAAATTTTTATGGATACCAATTGAAATAGATAGTTCAATAGATACCAATTGAAATATATTGTACATTTTGATATCAATAAAAATACCAATTATAAAAAAAATACCAATTGAAGATAATGCATAAGTTTATATAACAAGTACCAATTGAGAAATCAATTGAAAATTAAGATTTGAATTAAGCTTAGTATAAACATACTTATACTTTAAACAAGTAAATATCTTGACAATCAAGCACCAACAAATCATATGTATGTATGAAAATGAAAATACCAATAGAAATTGATATTATTTGAAATGTGAAGCATACATATATAGAAAATATGAGTATATACAAAAAATATCAGTTGAGATACTAATTGAAAATATGATGTAAATCAAGTATATAACTCATAATTACCACCCTTTTCATGCACAAGATAAAGGTTTTTCAATAAAGCATACAAGGCATGCTCTCCCATCCGTCCTCCCTTGAAGGGGTTGGTAGGGGTTTTCAAAAATAGAGTTTGAAAAATATTTTTATAGTAAAAATACTACCAAATGAAGAATAAATAACTAGTTAGATTAATTTTTGAAAAAGTAGTTAAAGATCCTTCAAAACATGAAACCAAATCATATGTATCATGAAACATACTAAATACACAAATTGACACTCAAGGTCCATAAAGCTCAAAATGATTATGAAACATAGTTGTCACGCCCCGCTTCCCAAAATACGCAGAAACGGAGTCGCGACGAAGGTCGGCGACGTATATACGCGAGGAAAATACCCCACATATATACGCTAAGCCTAAAGTAACCTGAACAAGCTATAAATCTGAACCATAATAATCAACGATCACTGAATAATACATATAAATATCTAACACAATGATAACAGATGAATAAGGAAAGAAAAATGGCAACTAAATACGATAAAGGTAGAATCAGGAATAACAGGAAGATAAAAGAGATGAGAATACCAGAATCAGAAGGGAGAGAGTCCAGCTCCTCGCAAAGCGTACAATCTCATCGAACACCTGCACAATAGAAACAAGCGTCCAATATCTGGACGTGCAAATCCAGGGTCGTCAGAACGCGACCTGGTGAGTGTGTGTGTGTAAAGAGAACTGCTCGTGCATGTAAACAATGTGCATAAAGTAATAACAAGAACAACTGCAGATATAAGAAACTAAATAACATGCTAAATAACTGAACTGTAGTATAAACTGATAACAACATGAATAAAGACATAAGACGACTATTACAACTGTAAATAAATAACTGATGTCTACATGTGTATCCTAGCAATATCACTAATCTGGTATATAAATCTGGTCATGGTTACAATCATATGTCTATCATAGTTATATATGCATACAGACAGGTAATTACGGTCAGTCACATTACATTAACAGTTCATTATCATTTATTATGTCAGCGAACACCAATTGCCACCTGTAATAGACGCATCCCATACTACGCCTACTACATGTGTCAATCAGGGTCCTAAGTTATTGAAACTGATTGGTTGGAGACATTGTCTATGCTTTAGGTGGGTTCCGTACATACCCGGAACCACGGCCCAATCACCTGGCGCTGAACCAGGTCCTACCGCTAGGTAGTCAATAACAATGACAATGTGTCAATATCAATGACAATATGAACAATACGGGATGTCAGTCATCCCCGTAACCCTGTGATTGAGGCTAAACCTGCACACAAATTACAGAATATTAGATTTAAGAATAAAAATGTGCAAGTGCTCAATTCTTCCGCTATAGCAAGTGGCTATGCGGGTCGTGATCCACAAGGAGGGTTTGCGATGGAAGCGTTACAGTTCTTTATTGAAATCGTTAAGAAGAAAAGCGAAGATTTTTCTCTGTTTTTAAGTTAAGAAAAGGAAAAAAGAATTATGTTAAAATTAGAGAGAAAGTGAAAGCTGAAGAAGGTGGAAAAAATCAGAACATAATGAAGCGAATATGTACAAATGAAGTGGAGAAAAAAAAGAGTGATTTTGAAGAGATGGTGATTTAATTTACAAAAATGAAAGAAAGAAATAAAAGAGTTACTTACCTTCTTTTCACCAAAGCTTACCTTGAGTTTTTAGCTTCGATGTTACCTTGAATTGGAGGCAAGCAGCGCATAGCCATAAGAGTCGAATGTTGGTCTCTTCCACATTACATCATCAAGATACGCAAGCATGAAATGATACAGAGAGACTCACAATTCCATCGTCATGAGCTATCGGTGGCACTCGCAAAGGCAAGGCTCTTTCGATGCTTTTAGACTCACTTGGAAGACAGTTGTACCAAAAAGAAAGGTAAATAGAAAAGAAGAAGAAGAAGACTAAAAAGAAGTACATACACAAAAAGAACATCGATTTGATTTCATTACAATCAAAGAAAAGAATAAGTCTTACACCGGTGTCACTCCAGCTCTAGCTTCAGTCTTGTTCTTCGATGAAAGTCGATCTCCTCTGAATTACATAAATGAAAACTAAAATTACATGAAAAGAAAGAGTAAAAACCTAAACTAAGAAATGAAAACTAGGCTAAATTCCTATCTCTGCATGGTCGTCCCTTTTGCCTTTGAGTGAAGGTATTTATAGGAGAAATGGAGAGGGTAGAGGAGTGTGAAGATAAGTAAATCTAGCAATTTTTGAACTCCCCTTATCTTCAAACTTGATTTGAGGTGGATATTCAGTTCTGATCTGCAGTTTGTTGGCATATTGATTGCTGAATATCACTTATCAAATAACATAATTAGAGATAATGATCAACATAAGAGTTGTAGCTCTATAAGTCTGCTTTCTGGATCATCTTGAATCATCAGAATTGAGATTCTGTAGCAAAAGTTATGATTCGAATACTAAAATGTATCCAGTCAGAATCTGAATCAAACTTGCTTCATCTCATCCCTTGATCTTTGCTTTAACCGATCGATTCTGAGAGGATTCTTCTCAACCAGTTTTCAACCTCTTGATTTTTCCCTGATTTAGTGAGTGTGAATTAATTCTGATTTAATTCAGAATTTTGGTGGGCTTTGGGCTCATTTCTCTTCATCTCCTTAAAGAATGGGCCTGCAAATAAATTAAGCAATTAATTAAGACAATGTAAAGTTTTATTCTAAAATAGGTATGAAAATATGATATTAAATATGCAACATTAGTGACCAATCACACCCCCATACCTATCTTTTGCTCGTCCTCGAGCAAAACAACTAAACTATACTAAGGATTATTAGACCACTTTCGCAGGTCGCGCGATTGCACTGAGCATGTGCAACAAGCCGTTAAACCTCTAGGTTTCCCCTAGAGGACGAGTTTTGTCTCGTGAGGGTTTTCAGCGGATTGCACCCACAAAATCCATAAAGAAAGGAAAATAAAGAGTTAGTATTTTCGAAAAGCATTTTGAAAGGAAAAAATATTTGAAATATAATTGTAAGATCTAAGCAATCTATAAGTTATAGGAAAACTGAATTTTTCATTCCTAAACTTAGTCTCTATTCAAAAATTGTTATCAATTAGAGTAAGGAGTCAAATTGTACTTCTCATCTAGTCTATTGCTTTACCCTAAGTCATATGCACTTCTGACTGTGAAAATTTTGACTAAGGGTTCATTAACTCTAACTCTTATGCCTTATTTATTTATATATATATATATATATATATATATATATATATATATATATATATATATATATATATATATATATATATATATATATATATATTGGTGGTATTATTCCTTAGTTTAGGCTTTCTAATCTGCCCATGTAACGAGCCTTTAATCGATGACTCCCAAACCAGACGGTCTTAGGGCACCAGGTGAGAAGACACCCCTAGGACTTAAGGACTCGAGCAAAAAAGGCCACAAAACTAAGGATTTTATTATATGAACCTGTTTTAGGCGTGAATACTTATGCTTTATTAGGCACAAATACCCAACTTAATCAGAGGATTTTTATATATTTTTCTTAAACTTATCTAATTATCTTTCGCATAAATACTAAGGCTTTCTTAGGCCAAAGCACCTAGCTAATCAATAATTAGATTTGTTTACCCTTTTTCTTTTTTTTTTTTTTATAAGGCATAAGAATCTTTATTTTTGAACCCTAAGTGTGTAAGTGTATGAAGTGTGCATATTTCATCAAGGTAAAGATCAAGACTAAATTACTTTGACAAATTATCTTCCTAACCCTAAAATCAAACAAATAATCTTATTTTGACCAAGTATAAGAAATCCTAATTTAGATTTTCCTATTCCTTAAAATTAACTTAATTTCTTACAAAAAATATGTCAAAGTATTGTTTCCATTTTCAAAAAGTTTTTAAAAGTAAAGAAAATGTTAATATTTTTATTTTTTTATTTTTTTATTTTTAAACAAAAGAAAAGTTATGTTAGACCCTCCCCCACACCTATCTCATGCATTGTCCTCAATGTATGAATTAATGCATAAATGCATGAAAAAGAAGAAAGGGAAGTAAAAGGTTACCTTAAGGTGGTGGCTCCGGTGGTGGTCTGATTGGTCCACGAAACGCGGCCCAATCAACTTTTCTTGGGTCTCGAAGGAACCCACCAGAAGTTTCTTTAATATAACCCATTAAAAGATAAATCCATGAAGGATCTTTATTAAATATTTAACCCCATCTAATTTTCATATTCCATAACTAATTTCGGAGTCAAATTTGTCAACCACCTCGTCCCAGAATGGAGTATGAAATGATAGAACGGTTGACTTGGATTCAGGAAGGACAGGAGCTAATACCAACTCAGGAAGGTGACTTAAGTCAAGTAAAGGTTCAAGAGTCGAAGTAGGTTCAGAAATTGAGTCCAAGTCAAGAAGTTGAAACTCTAGTCCACATTTATTTTCCAACAATGGAATGTGACCTAATATGGGTGATTCCAGTTCAGGAATGATAGGTGGAGGAATCAAAACTGACTCTAAAATATTACTCAAGTTTGGTAACAAAACAGGAGTCAAGATTGATTCAGAAAGTTGAACTAGATCACAGATTTGGGATCTAGGTCACATATCTCATTGAGTTCAATATCAAAAAATGGAGAACTTACCATTTGTCAATAGGATCTTCAAAAGTGTATAATTGGTCAAGTTCAATATGATCATCAAAGATGGGTGATTCAATTTCATTATGAATTGGTACAGGATCCAGTGTTGACTCCGGGACAAGATCGAAATCAGGTGAAGATACCGGAGTCATAATCGAATCAGGAAGTAGAATTGAATTACTAAATTGGGGTTCAGGATCATATTCATTTTCAAGTTCTATTTCAGGAAAAGGATAACTCGCCAAATTATCAATTTCATTTGGAGTTTGGGCAAGTTTAAATGGTTGTGCTGAAATGGAATCTTGATTTCCAAAACTACATGACTCTTCGGCTCTAACAGAATAGTTAGTGACATCAGGACGGTGGGAACGTAGAGATTCGACCATCATATCTATGTCACGATTACGAGTGTTTTGAGCCTGAGTCATGGTTTCAAGCATCTTTTCATAGTTGATAGGTTCATTGTTTTGATGAAAAGATGAAGAATTGTCTTGGAAGTGGTAGTGAAATTGTGAGTCCATCAGATTTTGGGATTTGTGTTTGGACTCACGCATACTCATTTTCAAAATTGATGGTTTCCTATTTTGGACGGGTGGAACTGAGTATGAATCTTGAAAATATTGTGGACTAAGTGGAGAAGGAGGACAAGGTGGTTTGAAATTATGCTCAGGGGAGGTGAATCCCCACTGACTCGGTGAAGAGTTAAAATTGTTATGGAAATTATAGTCATACGATGGGGGGCATGGGTCATATTGATTCGGATAAGACCAATCCGGCACACTAGGTTGGTCAAAGTTATGATATGCCGGGTTGGTAATATCCGAAAAAGAATTTGATGTGTAATATGGATTATTATTGAAGTTAGAAAAGTTGTTATTATAAGCCATATCACACAATGGAACACAAACAAAAAAGAAAGAAAAACAAACAAATGAACAAACAAAAAAGAAAAAATTCTAGCCTAAGTTAGGGTAGACTTAGGACCTAGACGACTCCTAACTGGTTAGACTGTCCACAGGAGGTCTAATGTAGACTTTAACCACAAGCTAATCAGCCAGGTCAGGGCAAGGTTGGTGGGAGGTTTTCCGTCAAAGACGTTCCTTAATTAAATAACCACCAACCTTCGGGCTTTCGGCCCTCAATCCCTTTCCTAGACACTGATTTTGCAGGAGTTAGATTCCAACATTTTTTTCCCCTTAGGATAATCTCCTAATTGAGTCCGAGATGTCCCTAGGGCCAACGTCTACTCAATTTTAGTTAGGCTTGGGTTAGTGAGTGCTTGGAATGTGATTTTTGGGCTAAGGAAGGGTGATTAAATCCCCACCTTATCTTGTTAATGGGTTAGTGCCCTTAAGATCAATTTGTGCAAGTGTACAAGATATGTAAGATTCACTCAAAGCGATATAAATCAACCAAGAAGTGAGTCCTATGCTAAATGTAATGCATACGTACCTTGCTCCAGCACTCTTCAACAGTAAAAATAAATGAATTGAAAAGACAAGTGCCTAAAATGCAAACATCTAATCAATTTTTAACTTTTACAACAAACGTTTTACTGTTGATTATTAGCAGGCTTATGTGATGGCATATAAGAAATAAATAATTGCAGCAAACTAGAATTTGCAAACTAAGCAGCCCTGCAAAAAGCTGTTAGTAGTCAGCTCTTCATTGCCGTGGAAACGCGGCAATTCAGAGGGCAATGGGTCTCTGCTTTCTAGAGCAGAGGCCCAATACCACTTGTATGTCACTGCAATATTAATTTCCTGCTTTAATTGCCCTGTAACCTGCAACAGAGAAGAAAATTCGTTTAGTTCTAAAAATTTTCAAAAAAAAATTCAGATTTCAATAAAAAAAACATGTTACCCTCCCTGGCAACGGCGCCAAAATTTGATTGAGGCTAAACCTGCACACAAATTACAGAATATTAGATTTAAGAATAAAAAATGTACAAGTGCTCAATTCTTCCGCTATAGCAAGTGGCTATGCGGGTCGTGATCCACAAGGAGGGTTTGCGATGGAAGCGTTACAGTTCTTTATTGAAATCGTTAAGAAGAAAAGCGAAGATTCTTCTCTGTTTTAAGTTAAGAAAAGGAAAAAGAATTATGTTAAAATTAGAGAGAAAGTGAAAGCTGAAGAAGGTGGAAAAAATCAGAACATAATGAAGCGAATATGTACAAATGAAGTGGAGAAAAAAAGAGTGATTTTGAAGAGATGGTGATTTAATTTACAAAAATGAAAGAAAGAAATAAAAGAGTTACTTACCTTCTTTTCACCAAAAGCTTACCTTGAGTTTTTAGCTTCGATGTTACCTTGAATTGGAGGCAAGCAGCGCATAGCCCATAAGAGTCGAATGTTGGTCTCTTCCACATTACATCATCAAGATACGCAAGCATGAAATGATACAGAGAGACTCACAATTCCATCGTCATGAGCTATCGGTGGAACCGCAAAGGCAAGGCTCTTTCGATGCTTTTAGACTCACTTGGAAGACAGTTGTACCAAAAAGAAAGGTAAAATAGAAAAGAAGAAGAAGAAGACTAAAAAGAAGTACATACACAAAAAGAACATCGATTTGATTTCATTACAATCAAAGAAAAGAAATAAGTCTTACACCGGTGTCACTCCAGCTCTAGCTTCAGTCTTGTTCTTCGATGAAAGTCGATCTCCTCTGAATTACATAAATGAAAACTAAAATTACATGAAAAGAAAGACTAAAAACCTAAACTAAGAAATGAAAACTAGGCTAAATTCCTATCTCTGCATGGTCGTCCCTTTTGCCTTTGAGTGAAGGTATTTATAGGAGAAATGGAGAGGGTAGAGGAGTGTGAAGATAAGTAAATCTAGCAATTTTTGAACTCCCCTTATCTTCAAACTTGATTTGAGGTGGATATTCAGTTCTGATCTGCAGTTTGTTGGCATATTGATTGCTGAATATCACTTATCAAATAACAGAATTAGAGATAATGATCAACATAAGAGTTGTAGCTCTATAAGTCTGCTTTCTGGATCATCTTGAATCATCAGAATTGAAATTTTGTAACAAAAGTTATGATTCGAATACTAAAATGTATCCAGTCAGAATCTGAATCAAACTTGCTTCATCTCATCCCTTGATCTTTGCTTTAACCGATCGATTCTGAGAGGATTCTTCTCAACCAGTTTTCAACCTCTTGATTTTTCCCTGATTTAGTGAGTGTGAATTAATTCTGATTTAATTCAGAATTTTGGTGGGCTTTGGGCTCATTTCTCTTCATCTCCTTAAAGAATGGGCCTGCAAATAAATTAAGCAATTAATTAAGACAATGCAAAGTTTTATTCTAAAATAGGTATGAAAATATGATATTAAATATGCAACATTAGTGACCAATCACCCTGCAGTGGAACCGTATCTCGGCTGCGCAACCTGTATCCTAGGTCCACCCAAAAAACAGACGCTGTCTCCTCCATCAATTTCCCCAATCCCGGTGTAAGTTGTCAATTTACATTATCATTATTATTTATTTAATTCAGTTAAATCAATCAATGTCAATATTATCTAGAATACTGGGACGATACGGTGACAGTAACAATAACAGTACAGTAACAGTCAATTAGTAATCGTATACACGGTGAACAATATCAGTAACAGTGAACAGTAACAGTAACCGTGTATACGATGAACAATAGAACTGTACCGGGGTTACGGTCAAACAATCATTTTTCAGTAACCTTCAATAACATGAATTTATACAATAACAGTCTAGACACCTCTAGTCATCAATAATCAGATCGATCAATAGCTATCATAAAACTCTGAACATATATTATAATCACCAATATCAATGAGATCACTCTCATAACTCTATCTCCCTAACTGAATTGATCAGTCACTATACATGAAGCACACGGTATGTCCTCAATATCAACAAGTCAACATACTCCATAATCATAACTACAGAAGAAACATCCTCAAACAACATGTGGTCTAGAATATCTATTCTTGGTACTCAACATCAACAACATATCATCTAAACAAATCCCAATTGGTCACAACTATAAACCAACTACGTCAATCTCATCTTAATACAGATCAGGCCCCAATATAAAGAATATAAATTCTGGATAACCTCTAACTCAAGATCAATCGAAAGTCATAACTCAACTAATTCAATCATATCTGATATGTCCTCAAATACTCAACTAATAAAGTCAGGTCTAATTACTGATCATCATTCCATGTAAATAACATAAGTCCAGATCAATCCAAAGTCATTACAACCAACTCATGATTCCAATAGTTACTTGATCAACAAGTATCGATACACATCGAGTAATCAGATACAACAATTGTCATTCCAACATGTATCTATATCAGTACTAGTCCTTTCACTCCATCGGTCTACTCTGATTCCCAAGACTTCACAATTCCCTCTTCTATTAAGATCAGTCATTATATCCCAACACTCGGTATCATAACATATTCATGCATCTAAGTTCTACTAGATCAAGTCATTACCACCACTATCTATCTCTAGAGATCATATACATCCATCTATATCCATCTCTTGAAGTCATATTCATCCATCAATAGTCATTACATACTCGAGGGTAAAGTCTACAATCCAATGAAGGAACTATACACAGCAGACAGCTAATAATAGTCGACTAGGGAAATGAATAGTCGACTAGAAGGATGCTTAGTCGACTAATAGGGTGGTCCAAGTCGACTAGCAGGGGGATTGGTCGACCAGGGAAGAAGGCCAAGTCGACTGACAGAGAAGCAGTAAGTTACAGTCCCAGGTCAATCTATTAGTCGACTAGGTCTAGGGGTTAGTCGACTACACTAACTGTTAGTCGACTACTAAAAGTATCAAGTCGACCAGCAGGGAAATACAGAAAGTCCAACAATTCCTGGAAGGAGGGTTAGTCGACTATGGGGAAATATACTAGTCGACTAACAGAGCCATTAGTCGACTAATACCTGCTATTAGTCGACTAATTAGGCTCTGTCAGCCACAGAAAGGTCTGGGATACATCTATTCTTCTTCCCATATTCTCTACAATACATTCATACATTCCAACATGCATAGTCTACACTAATAATCTAGATACTAATAGGATAAACATGGGGGTTCAAACATCATAGATATTTATGTGCATGTCATATCTCCATACATTCAACATGTAAAATAAAGGGGATGACGATCCGCATCCAAACTTAAAGATCTCCATACGCATAATAATATAACACATCAAATGATTCATCACATACACAAAAACATCTACAATTACTCCAATTAAAGAATGAGAGAGATAGATAGAAACACTCACATCGAGGGGCTGTTGGGACGATGCCGTGTCGCCGTTGCGGCTGCCGTGTTGGTGCCGTGTGTCGCTGTTGCGGCTGCTAGTTGCTGAGGAACTCGGCTGGATCTGCTGGTCGCGCAGCCAAGGAGGAAGGGCAGCCAACAGGGGCTGTGCTCGGCCTGGACTGCGCGCCAGGCTGCTGGATCTGCGGCCTGCTGAAGGAGTTCTGGGCGACTGTGGGCTGTTTCCTGCTGCCGCCATGCTGCTGGTCTGGATGCTGGGAGGGGGCGTGCTGCTGTGGTTGTCGGCTGGGCTGCGCACAGGGGAAAGGAGCAGCCATGGGGGCTCGGCAGGGCTGATCTGCGCTGGATCTGGACAGGCGCAATAGGGGGGTCGGCTGCAGTTGTTGGGATTGAGGAGATATTAGTTTAGGGTTAGGTTTAGGTTTAGGTGGAGATTTAGATCAAGTAGTTAGGATTAGGATTTGGGATTTGATAGGGTTGGTTGGGATTTAGATTTGGTAGTTGAGTTAGGATATGATTAGATAATGGGTTGAGTTAGGATATGGGTTAACGGGTAGGATCCAAATAGTAATTATTGGGTATTAGGTTATTGGGCTAATGGGTAGGATTAGGAATCCAATAGGTTAATGGGTAGTCAAGATAATGGGTGAAGAATCCAAATAGAGTAATGGGTATCGGATCACTAATGGGTATGGGCTTGAACTCCAAATGGGCATTGGTAGGATCAAGGAGTAAGACATGAATGGAATCAAGGGATGAGGAATACACCTCTACAAAATAATAATCCAACATTAGTAGTAACATTACTTAACCAAAATAGTAATATTAATAATACCAATAACATTACAAGATAATAATAATTAACAGTAACAATAGCAACACTAATAATATTAATAATAATCACAAGAAGGAAATTAATAACTTAAGTTGATAAAAATAATTTGTAAATTAAAATAAATACTTCAGGAAAACAAAAATACAGTATTACTAACTATGGGTATTACAATAGTCATGAATAAAAAAATAAAGTGTGAGTGCACAAAACTCATGTAATTAGCATTTTCTATGAATATAGTCAATAAAACTTGAAACAAACATGAATAACATTTTATTACAAATCATAAAAATCATGAAAATTTATTTTTTCACACAAAGATGAAAACCATAAAAATTCTTTTTTCATTTAAAAACAAACTTCTAGGTATATATATAATTTATCCAAAACTAACAATATGCATACATATCTCAAATATGAAAAGAGTCTATGATATAGTTTGCATGGAGGTAAGAGACTCGAGGGGCATACATGTTGTTGGCCCAAAGGCCTTCCACCCTAGTTTTGATGATGATTAACTCATGTAGTTATGTTTACTAATTATCTTGTGATTTTAAGTTACAGATCATTGATCAAGATATTAGTTAGTGATTAGCTTCAACAAGATGATTTGGAAGCTTTCACATGTTGATTCAAGAGCCCGAGCGTCGAAAATCATATATAGCACTTGCTCGGTGGATCAAGGAGTTTTGGATCGAGTCGGCTTGGAGATTGCGCTCTACAAGAAGACTTCGGTACCATAGTTTAGTTTTGTGTTTAGATCCAAATTGTAAAGATTAGAATAGTATGATATGCTCAAGTTCACAACACACACGTTTCATGTTTTGAATATTGGTTTTCGGTTTTTCGGTTTTAGGTTAACCGATCTTGGTTTTCATGAATAGATAGATCAAAATAAGTTTACATGGTTTAATGTATATATGATTTGTTCTATATACATGCATGCTTCAACTACTTAGACAAACTTACTTTGATATACCTATTCATGTGTTTTAGGTTTTGTGTTTTAACAAAACTTATTTTTGGAATTAATGACAAAAACATGGATATATATATATTTCATGTATATTGGATTTCTATCCATATGCATCATGCTTCAAAGTGTTTAAATATCATGTTTTTGTATTTGGAAGAGTTTTGGACGAAACGTTTTTTCTATTCAAAATCTAAGTTTTAGAAAATACAGTTTTTGATTTTTGGTAAAAATGATAAGACACAAAAATAGTTCATATTGATTGATATTTGAGTTAAACTTTTTACCACATGTT
Source organism: Agave tequilana (assembly GCA_038442645.1). NCBI lineage: Eukaryota > Viridiplantae > Streptophyta > Magnoliopsida > Asparagales > Asparagaceae > Agave > Agave tequilana. The sequence goes on from JAVJIF010026438.1 coordinate 29,000, forward strand.
TATATATCAATGCAAAATGGTAAAACTATTTTTGGTGATTTTTAGAAAAGATAAAAGAATTTTAAACATGTTTCAAACTCAGTTTTCAGTTCCAGGCTTCAACCAGTCGACTAGTCTTCTGACCAAGTCAACTTAGCTGAAGTCGGTCGACCGGGTCGGTCGACCGACGTGCACAGATCTGTGCACGTTTGGCAGACACGGGACGGTCGACCGTCCGGGTCGACCGGGTCTGAGAGCAGAGCTCTCTGTTTGTTTGGGTCGACCAGGGCAGTCGACCGGTAGTTGCCAACGGGCAGATTTGACCGTTGGACGGTCGACCGGACCGGTCGACCGGCAGTGTATTTTTGGCAGTTTTTGCTGCCAACGGCTATATTTTTCTGGGGTCTATAAATACGCCATTGGAAAGAGTTTTTCTCTAAGATTTTTTGTGCGAATTTTCCCCTACTCTCTGGTGTTTTCACAGCAATCAAAAGAAGTTTTTGGATTTAAATTGAACAATCTATTTGGTATTTTTGCTAGGGTTTGGAAATTCAAAGAAAAGGGTTTTGGGAAAAAGAGTTTTGATTCATCTTCTATATCTTGGTTTCAGTTTTTCCCAAGGATTTTCTTTGTGATTTTGATTTCCATTCCATTAGTTTTCTCCACACTTGAGCAACATCTACTTTCTTATTCTATAGGATCTTTGTGTGGGAAAAAGAAATTGTTTGTGGTTGTTGTTTAGACCACCAAGTTAAAAACCCAATCTTTGCTTTATGCTTTTCCCTCATTGTGTTGAGGAAGTTGTGCATTTGGGTTGTTCCCTCAAGTTGTGAGGTGATCCTTGTGTTTGCTTTGTGCTAATCCCTCGGGTTGTGAGGTGATTGTTTTGTTGGATTGGAGCTTGCCTCAAGGAGGAGGTTGTGATTGTAAAGAGAGGAGTTAGGTACTCCTTGTGAGAGTTCTTTGTGGACTTGCTAGTGGATTAGAAATCCTTCATGTGTCGAAGGCGGGGATGTAGAGCTAGGTGCTCGAACCTCAAAACATATCTTGTTGTTTGCGCTTGATCCATTGACTCTCTCTATCTCTCTCTTTACTTTGTGCCTTGCAACTATTTATATTGTGCATTCATAATTGCTTGGCTTGGTTGTGTGTGCATCATTTGTTGATTGCACTTGAGTGTATTGCATTTAGTTTTTAAATTCCGCATTGAGTTGATTAGATTAGCATAATCACCTATTCACCCCCCTCTAGGTGATCTTTCAATTGGTATCAGAGCCTACGCTCCTGATATTTAGGTTTAACCACCTAGGAGTGAGATCTTGGTTTGCTAATCTTCATTTGTATTGTTCATTTGTACTCATTTAGTTTGCTCTCATGGATAGCCCTCCTATGTTTGACCATATTAGACTTGATGCTTGGAAGGCCAATATGAGTAGCCATTTGAAAAGACTAGGACATCTAGTTTATCAAGCCTCCACTATGGAATCATTCCCTAATAATAGCAAGCATAAAAGGCAAATGCATTAGCACTTAGAGCACTTAGAGCATCTCTTAGTGTACATCTTTTACCGGTGTTTGATTGTTATGACTCGGTTTTTGCAGTTTGGAGCTTATTGACGTCTCCCGAGCTTCCATGGATTATCAACAAGAAGAGGAGATCTAAGAGAGAAAAGTCCGAAGAGCATTGCCTCATGGTCCAAGGGAATAACTCCCTTGAGGTACAATCGGACACTCAATTAGATGATAGCTTTAGTTCCTATTGCCATGGTTGTTTTGAAGTTCAAACTTTAAATTTGGAACTTGCTCAAAAGCTTGAAAATTTATTGAAAAAACACAATCTTTTGAAAGAGGACAACCTTGTTTTGAAAAATGAATTAAAGGATTTGTGTTCTAATTTTGAATTAGTTTTGCAAGAAAAGGAAGAGATCACTAGTGAACGTGACTCACTAAGATCTCAACTAGACCTTGCCCTTGATGAGATTGAGATTTTGAAAAAGAAAAATGATTGTAATGATGTTGTGAAAACAATGAGGTTTTATCTTCTAAATTGGATTTTGTTTTAAAGATAACCTTGTTTTGAAAAATAAAATTGATTCAATTACAAAAGAATTGGATTTAGTTTTAAAGAAAAATGAATCTTTAAAAATTGATATTGATTCTCATGTGTGCCATGTTAGTATAGCTTCTTCTTCTTGCACACCTATTGCATGCTCCACTTTATCTTCAAGTATTGAAAAAATATAAATGTTTTGAAAAAAAGTGTTGAATGTTTGGGCTCCACTTTGAGCCAATGCACATTGAATCATTCACGTTTGGAAACCTTGGTTCGCAAGAAATAAGGTCCATCTTTGCATGCACACCCTACAAGGCATACACATGCTTTCCACAGACACAACCATTACATGTATGCTCATGTGTACACATGTACACATTGTGGTCGAAAAGGCCATCTTGCTAGATTTTGTTATGATCGCTTACATGTTGAAAATTTAGCAAATAATCTTGTTTGGGTTAGGAAAGATACTAACCCCTATGGACCCAAAAGAAAATGGGTACCAAAAATCACCTCCTTGAATTTTGATGTAGGTGGGAGCTCTCGCATCACGTGAGAGTATTGGTGCCTTGAGGTGGATGCGTTCTAAGTCTAAAAGAGAACCATTTAGATGCTTCACTCTCAAGGGGATTTGGTGGGAGGACCACCGTGATTTGGAGAACTAGAGATGCACCTTCATCGGGTTTGGTATCATTCTCTAACTCCCATTTTTATTTGCATACTTTTCATATTATTGTTTATAGCATGTTTTAATGTTTGTTGATCATTATACTTATGTCATGTTGATTAGATTAGTGTTATACATGTTTAGTTACTTGAGCACCCATATTTTATATGGATCTATATTTAGTGTTCTCACCTTGTTTAAACTAACATGTATGCCCTAGATCTAATGCACATGCATATGCATTATGACCATGTGGATGTTTATGATTTTCGTTTTGTTGAATCATGTTTTATTGTTTCATGATTAGTATGATATTTGTCATGTTTATTAGACTTATGCTTTACATGATTAGTTGTTGAGACACCCATGTTTAGTATGGACCCATATTTTGTGTTCTCTTTATGTTTTAGCTATCATGTTAAACATAGATCTAATGCACATGTCTTTGTCATGTTAATCATATGGTTGACTATGATTTTTTGTTTTAATAATTCATGTTTTGATTATTATGTTTATCATGTTGGGTTATGATTCCCGTTTTATGCTTCATGTTTTGACTACTTGCTTGAATGATAAGTTTTCATTAAGACTAGGATTTATACTTGTACAACTAGTGAGCTACAAATAGACCTTTATATATGTTTGTGCTTGAACGCTCATTTGTATTCACTTGATGTACTAGTATAATCTAGTTTTGATGATTCTTGCGTTTGACTTGTATTCATCATTTTTTTGTTTTAACTTCATGTATATGTCCATCTTGTCCAAACTATCATTTATACATATACATCCTTGAGCCACGTGCCTTCATGCATATACTTTTGTGGTCTCATTGTGTTTAGGATATGTATGTATACTTTAGTTTGTACATGACATACATATGCCTTAAAGTTTAAATCGTTTGGATGAATTTCATGTTTGCTAAGTGATTTCACATTTATAATGAATTTCATGTTTTTAAGATGATTTCAATTGGTGATTTCACTTCTTAGATGAATTTCATGTTTTCAAGAAATTTCATATGAGCTTAATTGAATATTTTCATGTTGATATGTGTCACATAATACTTGTACACTCACTTTATTAGTTTACTCATGATTTGTTTTCATGAGACTATGATATGGAGTTTATGGATTTTGAGTGTTTAGTGATCATGTGATTTACATGTGTTTGATGAAAAATAATTTTATTTCATTCCTTACTTGAAGGATTTCGTACTAGTTAACAAGATTTCTAATTTAACTAGTTCGTATTCTTCTTATGGTAGAGATTTTCAAACATACTACATTTTCAAATTTATTTTTGAAAACTCCTACCTTCTATGGGAGGATGGATGGGAGATCATGTTCATGTATGTCTTAAAATGAAAATCATTTAAAACTTGAACCATGATTGGGAGGTAGATTATATGAGATATACATTTGATATTTTTGTTATTTCAATTGGTATCATTGAATTCTTTCAATTGGTATCAATCTTGACATTTCTTGTATACTCATATATGTTTGTATGTATGTATGATTTCAATTCCAAGAATTTCAATTTCTATTGGTATCTATTTCTCATACATATATATGTTTTATTTGTGCTTATTATATCCCTATATTTTAAGCACAAAATCTTGTTTATGCTAGTGCTTGAGCTTTAATTTTGTTTCATTTGATTACTTTTAAATTGGTATCAAGCCTATGCATTATTTTAGTTGGTATTTCATAAAGGGGGAGAAAATTTGATTTTGTCTTTCAATTGGTATTTGATTCCCACTCCCTTACTTTATGATTGAAATTTCAAATTGGTATCATATGTTCAAAATGAAAATTATTTACAATTGGTATCAAAATTTTTGTTTAGACATTCAAAATTTATTATGTTTAATTTCAATTAGTATCAAGAATTTTCATGTGTTTTTGCTTAAAATTGGTATCAATACTTTTGTTTGTTTCCTTTCAATTGGTATCAAGATGCTATTCTTTGACATATTTTCAATTGGTACCTTAATTGATTGTCACCCCTAATTGACTTTGTTTTTGTTTTAGACAAAAAGGGGAACATATTATTTTTATTGATTCGTTGTTTCGAACAAAAAAAAAGGGGGAGAAAAATTTATTGATTTGGTTTTGCTTTTACCCCTTATTGAAGATTGATTCCTTGTATTAAAAAGAGAGAAGATTTTGTTTTGTTTTGGTTTGTACCCCTTTGTTGATGATTGACAAAAAGGGGGAGAAGTATTTTGGTTTATATATGCATGTTTATGTTTTGCATATATTAAGTTTAATTTAGTTTAATTTTAATTAGATCTAGAACATGTTTTGTAATTGGTATCTAGAGCATGTTTTGTTTTAAACATTTCATTGGTATCTAGAACCCTTTTATTGTTTATGCATTTATATGCATTCATGTTTAAGAACCTTTATTGCATATTATTTATTGTTTATTTGTTTATGCATAAGTTAAGGGGGAGCTTCTTTGAAGCTTAACCTTAATCCATGCATATATAACTCCATGAGTTTTGTCATCATCAAAAAGGGGGAGATTGTTGGCCCAAAGGCCTTCCACCCTAGTTTTGATGATGATTAACTCATGTAGTTATGTTTACTAATTATCTTGTGATTTTAAGTTACAGATCATTGATCAAGATATTAGTTGGTGATTAGCTTCAACAAGATGATTTGGAAGCTTTCACATGTTGATTCAAGAGCCCGAGCGTCAAAAACCATATATAGCACTTGCTCGGTGGATCAAGGAGTTTTGGATCGAGTCGGCTTGGAGATTGCGCTCTACAAGAAGACTTCGGTACCATAGTTTAGTTTTGTGTTTAGATCCAAATTGTAAAGATTAGAATAGTATGATATGCTCAAGTTCACAACACACACGTTTCATGTTTTGAATATTGGTTTTCAGTTTTTCGGTTTTAGGTTTAACCGATCTTGGTTTTCATGAATAGATAGATCAAAATAAGTTTACATGGTTTAATGTATATATGATTTGTTCTATATACATGCATGCTTCAACTACTTAGACAAACTTACTTTGATATACCTATTCATGTGTTTTAGGTTTTGTGTTTTAACAAAACTTATTTTTAGAATTAATGACAAAAACATGGATATATATATGTTTCATGTATATTGGATTTCTATCCATATGCATCATGCTTCAAAGTGTTTAAATATCATGTTTTTGTATTTGGAAGAGTTTTGGACGAAACGTTTTTTCTATTCAAAATCCAAGTTTTAGAAAATACAGTTTTTGGTTTTTGGTAAAAATGATAAGACACAAAAATAGTTCATATTGATTGATATTTGAGCTAAACTTTTTACCACATGTTTATATATCAATGCAAAATGGTAAAACTATTTTTGGTGATTTTTAGAAAAGATAAAAGAATTTTTAAACATGTTTCTAACTCAGTTTTCGGTTCCAGGCTTCAACCAGTCGACTAGTCTTCTGACCAAGTCGACTTTGCTGAAGTCGGTCGACCGGGTCGGTCGACCGACGTGCAGAGATCTGTGCACGTTTGGCAGACACGGGACGGTCGACCGTCCGAGTCGACCGGGTCTGAGAGCAGAGCTCTCTGTTTGTTTGAGTCGACCGGGGCGGTCGACCGGTAGCTGCCAACGGGCAGATTTGACCGTTGGACGGTCGACCGGCAGTGTATTTTTGGCAGTTTTTACTGCCAACGGCTATATTTTTTCTGGGGTCTATAAATACCCCATTGGAAAGAGTTTTTCTCTAAGATTTTTTGTGCGAATTTTTTCCTACTCTCTGGTGTTTTCACAGCAATCAAAAGAAGTTTTTGGATTCAAATTGAATAATCTATTTGGTGTTTTTTCTAGGGTTTGAAAATTCAAAGAAAAGGGTTTTTGGGAAAAAGAGTTTTGATTCATCTTCTATATCTTGGTTTCAGTTTTTCCCAAGGATTTTCTTTGTGATTTTGATTTCCATTCCATTGGTTTTCTCCACACTTGAGCAACATCTACTTTCTTATTCTATAGGATCTTTGTGTGGGAGAAAAAAATTGTTTGTGGTTGTTGTTTAGACCACCAAGTTAAATACCCAATCTTTGCTTTGTGCTTTTCCCTCATTGTGTTGAGGAAGTTGTGCATTTGGGTTGTATCTCTCAAGTTGTGAGGTGATCCTTTTGTTTGCTTTGTGCTAATCCCTCGGGTTGTGAGGTGATTGTTTGTTTGGATTGGAGCTTGCCTCAAGGAGGAGGTTGTGGTTGTAAGAGAGGAGTTGGGTACTCCTTGTGAGAGTTCTTTGTGGACTTGCTAGTGGATTAGAAATCCTTCGTGTGTCAAAGGCGGGGATGTAGAGCTGGGTGCTCAAACCTCGAAACATATCTTGTTGTTTGCGCTTGATCCATTGACTCTCTCTATCTCTCTCTTTACTTTGTGCCTTGCAACTATTTATATTGTGCATTCATAATTGCTTGGCTTGGCTCTGTGTGCATCATTTGTTGATTGCACTTGAGTGTATTGCATTTAGTTTTTAAATTCCGCATTGAGTTGATTAGATTAGCATAATCACCTATTCACCCCCCCCTCTAGGTGATCTTTCATATGTATATTTATTAGTTTTGAATAACAATAGCATATACATGAAGCAAAACATGAAAATAGGCAAAAATAAGTGTAAATGAGGAAATCATCAAAACTAGGCTATACATGTGCATATAGTGAGTACATATGAACAATGAAGTGCAAACGTACATGAAATCAATGTTGCTCACTATTTGTACAAGTATATTTCTAAGTTTTAATAAAGACTACATTTAAACAAGTGTTTACCACATGAAGCACAAAATTAAAACAAAACATGCTAAAACATATATGTAAAAAGCATGTAAACAAAGTAGGAGTTTAGAGATAGTTACCAAACCAAAAAACAATACTCCAAATCTCCAAAACATGGTGGTCGTCCCACCAAACTTCCTTGATAGCGGTACATCAAATGTGTGTCCATCAAGTCCATGTGCATCCACCATCAAGGCACCAACTCTCTCACATTTTGTGAGAGCCCACACCTACATCAAATACAAAAGGTGGGAATTTTGGTACCCATTTTCTTTTGGGTCTTGAGGGTTAGCATTGTAAGGAACCCAAACATTCTTATTAGCAAAATTTAAAGCATTTATCTTATCATAACAAAATTTTGCTAAATATCCTTTGCGGCCACAATGTGTACACTTGTACACTGTTGACTGATTTTTCCTGCACACAAAAATATAGTATTTTAGAATATGATGTGCAAGTCTCAGTTCTAATCCGCGGTAGCAGGGCTATGCGGGTCGTGATCCTCAAGGAGGGACTGCGATGGAAGCGTTAAGAAAGTTATCTCTAAAAATTATCTTTTTATTATTAATAGTTAGAAAGGAAGTGGTATTTACAATGGGTGGTAGAAAAGAATATGGAGAAGTTGGGATTTAATCTACAAAAAGAAAAGAAAAGAAAAGAAACTTACCTCTTTAGTCTGCTTACCGTTTGAACCGTTGCGATGATTTACCTTTTCTTGGAAGGCGTACAAGCACGGCTTATGGGATCGTCCGCCTTCTTAATCTACTCTACGAAATGAAAAACAAGCTATGAAGACCTGTTCATCGCCATGGGCCGTCAAGGTTCCTTCTTCGGCTAGGTATTCTCGAAGCAGTTGGATCTCATGGTGGGCAAGACATTAGAGAACAAATAGAAGGAAGTAAATACTGAGATACACAAGATTAAATAAGAAGAAAACAATACAAAAATAAAAGCAAACCTCGATTTGATTATTAAACAATGGTGGAAAAATAGAACTTACACCGACTGTCACCATCAGTACAAGTAGATCCCTTCCTCCATGAATACATCATCTCCTCTCAGCTTTCACAAGAAGAAAATAAAATTTACAGAGGAAAGAAAATCTAACCTAAAACCTAAAACCCTAGCTTTTGGCCCTTGGCTCGCCTCTGGACGCCCCTTCTCTGTTGCTCTGCAGGGGTATTTATAGGAGATATAGGAAGTAGAGTCCCAGTACAACTCCTCAACGAAAACGCATCGCCAACCGCCTCAGGATTGCCGCGGAAACGGGAATTTTGCCGCGGAAACGCGGCACTTTTGTAGCCAAATGCCACGTGCTTTGGCGCGTGGCATCCTCTGGTCCGTCAATCTGGGATTTTCCTTCTGGAAATTGAATCTAGGCTCTTCATCTTTGGATTTGGATATAACTTGGGAATCAAGTTACCTAGATCCCAAATCTTTTCCACGAATTTCCTTCTCTTCTTTTAGCTTTTATCATCATCCCGCAAGTGTTTAGGGTTGAATAGAAGTCTATCCTTCCCTCTTCTTTGTATTTGCAACTTTGGCCCTTGTGTATTTGCAATTTTGACATTTGATATTTGCACTTTTGCACCTGGGCTTCAACTGTGGGCTTTTGGGCTTCATTAAGCTTTATTTATTATAAAAATAAGAATTCGAGGCCTGCACACAATAATTACAAATTATTAATAAATGTGCAGAATTAAATGAATAAATATGAAAATGTGATGGTAAATATGATGATAAAAATGCACTTTTCACTACCAATCATACACTCTAGGATGCATATGTGTATGAGTGTAATCATGATGTGCAAAATGTGTGCATGATGTGGGTATTGTGCATGAACAAAGGGAACTTGTTTCTTTTGAAATAAGGATTCCAATCTTTTATGGTTAAATGCACAATTGCTTAAAGTTGAGCTTAAACAATCAATTCTATTTTTCAAAAATTTAACTTCATTTTTATCAATAATAGCATGTAAAGCATGGTGAGAATGAGAATCATTTTTCTTATTCTTTTTAGAAACATTTACTTTTTCTTTTTCAACAATTTTTTTTTAAAGAGTTATTTTCATTCAAAGCAACTTCTTTTTGTTTTTTCACCAAAATAATTTTATTTTTCAAAGAAGTGTTTCCTTCACACAGATTATTTAATTTAGAAAGTAAGGAAACATTTTCATTTTTCAAACTTTAATTTTCTTTTTCAATGCATGCAATTTTATTTTTAAAAGAATCATTTTCTTTAATAAGGAATCAAAATTATTTTTCATTTTCTTGTTATTCTTTTTAAGCATGTCATATTTTTCAAGAAGTTGTTGACAAAATGATTCAAGCTCATCATAAGACATATCAACGTCTTCATCTACCTCGGATTCGGTAGTTACTGATTGTTATTCATTTTTGCATATTTTACCACATCCATACCATGCATATTGTAAATAAAAATGTGATTTTTTAATCTTTTTCTCTCTATTTTTGCAGGTCCATATTCTAATAGAGAAAAGGCCCAAAATCCCTTTAATTATCAAGAATTAAAGGAGAATAAATTAAAGCCCAAAAGAGAGCCCAAAGGTTGAGCCCAGGATCTGAAGAAATCCACGCGCCAAGTCAGACTTTCAGAAGGTCCACGTGGCTAACAACCTGTAACAAACTCGCACCAGAAATCTCAGCCTCAAAGGCCAAGATTCTACCGCATATCCACGGTAACTGCTGCGATTCTGCGGCAGTTACAAGGCCGTTGAGCCCGAGATTCTCTCCAACAACCTGGGCTCTAGAGGCTTCTCTCTGAGGCTATAAATACACCACCAGGGCCTTCGCAAGAGCCAGAGGAGAGAGGAGAGATTAGAGGATAGAGCTTGTATTTTGTAGGTTTTTCTCTAGGATTTTTAGTGCTCTAGGTCTTCTTCTTCCTCCTAGAAATTCTGCAAGAGAGATTGTGAGAAAGAGAAAGCTTGTGTAAATCAAGGGGTGACAACTTGTGAAGCAAGGATTATCCAATTTCCTTTCTCTTCTATTGCATTTTCTAGTACTTACTTGCTTTATTTCATTCAAGCTTTACTTTCATTGCACTTTTATTCATGAATTGCTTTTCTTTTCTTGTAATGGCTAGTAGCTAACTTCTTCTAACATGACTAGCTAACAACTAATCTTGCTTAACTTCTAACTCTTGGGTGAATGTAAATTCTTCATCTTGCAATTGTTGAGTCTTTTTCATCCCCGATGGATTACTTTCATACTTGGCAATATCTTGTTGTAATTCTCCATATGATTCATGTGTGCCTCATTTAGAGCCTTGTCTTTAGAACAAGTGCCTTGATGGAACATGGAGATGGATCACCAACCATATGCTATTTGTTGTACAACTTCTTTACTTCAATTAATGAATGTTGTATCTTCTTCCTTAGCATCCCTTGAGTGGCAACTCTTTTGATTCCACCATTGAAAGTCTATCTTGAAGGCCTATGACATCAATGAGGCTACAAGACAATTCCAAGAAGATCACCCGTCAATCAAGTGGGAAAGTAACTAGACCAACACACAAGACAAACATATGCCGATGAATCAACATGAGGCAAGCATCACCCTAACGGAGATTAATAAGTTAGCAAGTTAGTAATGTTAGCTAGTCATGGCTCTTCTCATCCAAAAGTCTTCTACAAGTTTTAATTCTTTTAGTATTAATTCCAAAGCAAATCTTGTCTTCGATTCTTTTCATTTTATTTCCATAGTTTTCATTTCATGTACAAACCAACCACCAATTCTTTCATTTCTCTTTCCATGTTTTTTGCATTCTTTTAAAACAAAGAAGAACCTTCGTTTTCTATCTTCACATTAAACCGTAAAGCTTCCATCGTGAGCTCTCCTTGTGTATTCGACCCGTATAGCTTGTGCTACTACGGTGATTTGGAAAGGATACATCAATCATTTTAAATACATTGTGGAGTGATCAAGCACCTAAGGTTGACTCTAAACCTTCTCTCTTTTATTGAATATTTGTGCAATTCTACCACACTATCCTCTTTCATTAATCAAATTTTGGCGCCGTTGCCGGGGAGAGCAACGGTTTTTTATTTCAAGTGAAGAACTAAACGAATTTTCTTCTCTGTTGCAGGTTACAGGTAAAGAAATAGGAAAATTTGCATTGCAGTAACATATAAGTGGCTCTGGGCTTCTGCTCTTGAAAGCAGAAACCAGTTGCCCTCTGAATTGCCGCGATTCCACGGCCAATGCCGCGGATCCGCGGCAAGGAGGAGTGAACTACTGACCAAATTTCTGCAGGGTTGCTTGCTCTGCAAAATACAGCTGCTGCAATACTTAAATGCTTGTATGCTTCACCTTATATCTGCTAATAATCAACAGTAAAAAATTGGTTGCAAAGTTAAAAATTGATTAGACATTTGCATTTCTAGGCACGTGTCTTTTCAATTCATTTACTTTTACTGTTGAAGAGTGCTGGAGCAAGGTACGTGCGCATTGCATATTGACTAGGACTCACTCCTTGCTTGATTTTTATAGCTTTGAGTGAACCTTGTTTGTTTATATCGTACACTTGCACCAAACTGATTTTAAGGGCATCACCCATAAATAAGATAAGGTGGGGGATTTCATCACCCTTTCCTTAGCCCGAAAATCATTTTCCAAGCACTCACAATCCCAAGCTTGTAATAAAATTTGATAGACGTTGGCCCTAGGGACATCCGGACTCACTTAGGAGATTATCCTAAGGGGGAAAAGTGTTGGAAATTGACTTTTGCAAAATCAGTGTCTAGGAAAGGGATTGAGGGCCGAAAGCCCGAAGGTTGGTGGTTACTTAATTAAGGAACGTTTTTGACGGAAAACCTCCCAACAACTTTGCCCTGACCTGGCTGATTAGCTTGTGGTCAAAGTCTACACTAAACCTCCCGTGGACAGTCTAATCAGTTAGGAGTCGTCTAGGTCCAGGAATCCTAGATAGCTTAGATTGATTTTTCTTTTATTGTTTGTTATTTTCATTTTTTGTTTTTCGTTGGTGTGATCGGTGCACGTTGTTTGTGACTGTATATGCAAGAGTGGTTCTGTGATCCAAATTCTGCGAGACTTGTTAGACTTTCTACACTTGCACAACCACTTGACACAATGGAAAACAACGTTTCACTTCAAGATCGATTCTATCCGATTCGCACCTCCCTACCATCATGCATTCTTCTCCCTGACCCAATGGAAATCACTTCGAGCTGAAACCGTAATTCATTAATACACTTCCCCGATTTCATGGTCTAGAGTCTGAGGACGCGTATTTCTTCATTCGAGAGTTTGAAGAAGTATGTTTAATGATGAGAATTTCCCAACTGACCGAGGATGCTGTTAGGTTAAGGTTCATACCGTTTGCACTGAAGGATATTGCTAAGAAATGGCTTTACAATCTTCCCGTCAGTTCCATATCTTCATGGGATGATTTTGTAAAAGTCTTTCTTAAGAAATTCTATCCCATCCACAAAACAGCCCTCATGCAAAAGAATATCATGCAATTCAAGCAGGAATCACACGAACCTTTCTGGAAATATTTTGAGCGTTTCAAAGACCTTCTAACCCTATGTCCTCATCACGGCATAGAGAAATGGCGTCAATGCCAGATTATCTATGACGGTCTAGATTACCAAACGAAAACCCTTGAATCCATGTACCAAGGGGAATTTTTGAAGAAAGATGAGAATCAGGGGTGGGATCTCTTTGAAGCCTTAGCTGAGAAAACGATTCAGTGGGAGTCATGCCCTGATAAACCCACTTCCACCACTTCCAGAACTGGTATGCACTCCATAGAATCCTCTATAGCTGCGGAAGCCAAGATCACACAATTGATAAAGAGGATAGAACTGCTTGAGTCAAGGGAAAATTCTGTGGTAAACCGGGTTGTACCAACTGTCATGATCTCAACCATATTTTTGAGGAGTGTCCCTTATATCAGTCTCAGTCTTATCAGGAGAACACGAATGCAGCGTTTACCAGACCCAATCACAATCCGTACTCCAACACATACAATCCGGGATGGCGAAACCATCCAAATTTTTTGTGGAGTCAGTCTGGTCCTGAGCATCATAGGCCACCAATTCCACATCCATATAATGCTCAGTCTCACCCATCCAGTTTCAATCGTAATGCACCGAATTTCATCCATCTCAAAGTCCACCACAGTCACAACCTTATCAAAGTCCACCACACTACCAACACATTTCCAGTCTCCATATCTTCAACATCCACCCCAGAATGATTCAGAAATATCGGAGTTGAGGAAAATGTTAGAAACCTTTACAAAGAACTATCAACAGGATATGAATAAAGTTCAGGTCCAAATTGGGCAATTGGCTAATTCAGTAAATGAGAGACAAAAAGGACTGTTACCAAGCCAGCCATTGCCAAATCCCAAACATGAAGACACGGGCCCAAGTCATTATCATGCTATTCATACCCTGAGATCTGGAAAACAGATAGACAATAAGATTTCTAGTCAATCATCTCATCCAGTATCAAAGCCAACACCTCCTGTCCTAATGCAACCAGTTTCTGACAAACCATCCTCTAGTACAGAGCCATCCACTTCAAAAGTCAAGGGTAAAGAAAAGGTAGATGAGCAACCTTATAAGCCTAGTGTACCATTTCCAAATAGGCTTACAAATCACAAGTCAAATGCTCACATGGAGAAGATAAAAGAAATGTTCAACAAGGTCCAAATCAATGTCCCTCTTCTTGATGCCATACAATAAGTGCCATCATATGCCAAATTCTTGAAGGAAATGTGCACTAAGAAGAGGAAAACACAAGTCCCTAAGAAAGTCTTCCTAGCATCAACCATCAGCGAGTTGCTCACTGGCCCAACTCCTGTAAAATAAAAGACCCAGGGAGCCCCACCATTTCATGCATCATAGGACAGACTACCATCAATAGGGCACTACTTGATTTGGGGGCCAGCATCAATCTCCTACCTTTGTCTGTGTACCAACAATTAGGGTTAGGTGATCTTCTCCCAACCCAAATGACCATACAATTGGCTGATCGTTCTGTCAAGAGACCCAAGGGGGAAATTCACGATGTCCTTGTCAGAGTTGGGGAGTTCATATACCCTGTTGATTTTGTAGTCCTTGAGACACAACCTGTGTCTAATTCCAATCAAAGGGCTCAAACTCCTGTCATTTTGGGACGACCATTTCTGGCTACAGCAAATGCCATAATCAATTGCCAGAATGGATCAATGAGGTTAACCTTTGGTAACATGACTCATGAACTGAATGTCTTCCACACACAGCCTCGTAAGACAAAAGATCAAACATTCAAGGTCAGCTTTGTTAAAGACAATTGTGAGGAAGTAAGTGAAGATTCACAAGATGATTCACAATTTTGTGATTCTCTTAAAATGGAAAATCCTACTATCTAAGTACCCTTTCAAAAGGGGAAAGTTGATTTGGATATTTTCACTTTCACTGAGCCAACTGTGACTGTATCCCAAGAGGATATAGTTCAAGAACCTCCAATTGACATATCCTTTGAAGACCTTTTCGCTGATGAGCTCATGTGTCTGGATGAGCCAACTCGGGGTAGGTTAACTGATTGTACACTTCCTAAGAAAAATGTTGACCTGAGTTTTGAAGAATTGTATGGAGAGGAACTGGAATTCCTTAACATTGGAAGTAATGAGATTCAGAGTGAAAGTGGTGACAATGAATTCTTTAGTGAACAATGTGGTGGAATGAGGATTAATGACAACAAACAATTGAATCTGGAAACATCTAGGGCTAAGATAATAATTCAACACGTTTCCCAACTGAGCCCGCGCAAACAAACACACTGGAACGATGGGAAACGGGCCAGAGGGAAACGACCAAAGAAAAGCCTAGGTGAGGGACACACTTGTATATATTCCTTGTGAATAATTTTTTGCACTTTTTTGTAAATAAAAAAAAAAAGAAAGACCATTACCTATTTCATGCATCATTTTTATCTTGCATACATTGGGGACAATACATGAGATAGGTATGGGGGGGTAGATGCTAACCTAGGATTTTTCATTTTCTTTTTAGGTTTTTTATTTTTTATTTTTAGGATTTTCACTTTCTTTTTAGGTTTTTATTTTCTTTTAGATTTTACCTTTCTTTGTAGATTTTCTATTTTCTTGTTAGATTTTATTTTTTTAGAAAAAAAAAGAAAAAGAAAAAAATTATAAAAAAGGGAAATTCTTGATCCATGTTTAAAGAATCAAACTTAACTTTAGGGATTAAGGAAGCTCTAAACTAAGATTTCTAATTATAAGTCGAAAAGAGGAGTTTTGTTAGATTTTTAGGTTAAGTAATAAAGGATTAGAAAAATTACTAGATTTTAATTCTTTCTTTAGGATATATACATTAAACATATTGAAGGATTAATCAAAGACTTTGTGACTTTATTTACATATATATATAATAAAAAAATAGAAAAAGAAATAATAATAAAAATAAATATGTATATAAATAAATAATAATTACTTAGCCACTAATTAAGCTGGTTAGTCGTGCCTCAAGAAGCATTGCTAATCACGCTTAAAGGTGGTTAAGTCCTTAAATTCCTTCGTGGCCTAGTTTACTCGAGTCATCGAACCCTAGGGATGTTTTCTCATCTGGTGCCCTAAGACCGTCTGGTTTGGGAGTCATCGGTAAGAGACTCGTTACAAGGGTAAACTAGAAAGCATAAGGATGCTAAGGAAATGTAATAAAAAAAAACATTGTATATATATAAAAAGAAAAAAGAAAAAAAATGTTATATATATTAGTAAATAAATGAACTTAGTCTAAGAAAGATCCTTCATATTTATAGATGTATATATCTTAGGATTGATGCAAAATCCGGTTTTTGATCTTTTCCCTAAAAACTTAACCTAAGATGAAAACAAAACTCCAAATAGACGCCTATAAGAGGAATGAAAAGTTTAGGGTAACCTGAAACCTATAACTCAAGTAAGAATCTTTAAAATATGGATCAAAATTTTCACTAACCCTTTTATTTTTCTTTATGGATTTTGTGGGTGCAATCCGCTGAAACCCTCAGGAGACAACACTCCTCCTCTAGGGTAACCTAGAGGTTTAACGGCTTGTTGCACGTGCTCAGTGCAATCGTGTCACCTACGAAAGTGGTGTAATAAACTAGTTAGGATTTTCTTTTTCTTTCTTTTTGCTCGAGGACGAGCAAAAGCTAGGTATGGGGGTGTGATTGTTATTCATTTTTGCATATTTTACCACATCCATACCATGCATATTGTAAATAAAAATGTGATTTTTTAATCTTTTTCTCTCTATTTTTGCAGGTCCATATTCTAATAGAGAAAAGGCCCAAAATCCCTTTATTATCAAGAATTAAAGGAGAATAAATCAAAGCCCAAAAGAGAGCCCAAAGGTTGAGCCCAGGATCTTAAGAAATCCACGCGCCAAGTCAGACTTTCAGAAGGTCCACGTGGCTAACACCTGTAACAAACTCGCACCAGAAATCTCAGCCTCAACGGCCAAGATTCTGCCGCATATCCACGGCAACTGCCGCGATTCTGTGGCAGTTACAAGGCCGTTGAGCCCGAGATTCTCTCCAACAACCTGGGCTCTAGAGGCTTCTCTCTGAGGCTATAAATACACCACCAGGGCCTTCGCAAGAGCCAGAGGAGAGAGGAGAGATTAGAGGATAGAGTTTGTATTTTGTAGGTTTTTCTCTAGGATTTTTAGTGCTCTAGGTCTTCTTCTTCCTCCTAGAAATTCTGCAAGAGAGAGATTGTGAGAGAGAGAAAGCTTGTGTAAACCAAGGGTGACAACTTGTGAAGTAAGGATTAATCCAATTTCCTTTCTCTTCTATTGCATTTTCTAGTACTTACTTGCTTTATTTCATTCAAGCTTTACTTTCATTGCACTTTTATTCATGAATTGCTTTTCTTTTCTTATAATGACTAGTAGCTAACTTCTTCTAACATGACTAGCTAACAACTAATCTTGCTTAACTTCTAACTCTTGGGTGAATGCAAATTCTTCATCTTGCAATTGTTGAGTCTTTTTCATCCCCGATGGGTTACTTTCATACTTGGCAATATCTTGTTATAATTCTCCATATGATTCATGTGTGCCTCATTTAGAGCCTTGTCTTTAGAACAAGTGCCTTGATGGAACATGGAGATGGATCACCAATCATATGCTATTTGTTGTACAACTTCTTTACTTCAATTAATGAATGTTGTATCTTCTTCCTTAGCATCCCTTGAGTGGCAACTCTTTTGATTCCACCATTGAAAGTCTATCTTGAAGGCCTATGACATCAATGAGGCTACAAGACAATTCCAAGAAGATCACCCGTCAATCAAGTGGGAAAGTAACTAGACCAACACACAAGACAAACATATGCCGATGAATCAACATGAGGCAAGCATCACCCTAACGGAGATTAGTAAGTTAGCAAGTTAGTAATGTTAGCTAGTCATGGCTCTTCTCATCTAAAAGTCTTCTACAAGTTTTAATTCTTTTAGTATTAATTCCAAAGCAAATCTTGTCTTCGATTCTTTTCATTTTATTTCCATAGTTTTCATTTCATGTACAAACCAACCACCAATTCTTTCATTTCTCTTTCCATGTTTTTTGCATTCTTTTAAAACAAAGAAGAACCTTCATTTTCTATCTTCACATTAAACCGTAAAGCTTCCATCGTGAGCTCTCCTTGTGGATTCGACCCGTATAGCTTGTGCTACTACGGTGATTTGGAAGGATACATCAATCATTTTAAATACATTGTGGAGTGATCAAGCACCTAAGATTGACTCTAAACCTTCTCTCTTGTGTTGAATATTTGTGCAATTCTACTCCCTCTAATCCTTTTTCTTAATCAGTTACCTCAAGGGGTTATCCCCTTGGACCATATAGCATACATTGAAAGCGTCACTTCCAACATCCGAGTCGCTCCCCGCATAATATTATTCTTTTTCGTCAAGGGAGATGATGGTGCTCTAAACTATAAAAACCAAATCAAGATTAGCAACCCTAGATAAATAATCATCATTTAGGGTACTCTTCAAAGCATGGATGGATTTTTCATTAGCCTCAATATTTTTACCATTTAAATAATAAGAATCTCTAGTAGTGGCAAAATAAACATGAATACTTAGGGTTTGAGGTACAAGGACATCTTAACCTTCCAAGTTTGGATGTTAAGAATGTCAAAGGTGGGAGATGACATGAAATCCATGATGTGTGTACAAATATTGTGATTAGCTATAAAATGAGGATCTTTAACTCTAGGTTGTAAGACCCAAATCAAGAGCACGTAGCTCTGATACCAATTGTAATCACTTAGAGGGGGTGAATAAGTGACTAGCTAATCTAATGGTCAATTGAGGAATAAAAACTTATTAATGCAAACTAAAACTTTTTAACTAAACACTAAGTATAACACAAGAGTGTAGCCGAATTCCCCATGAAGGGCTCTGGACTAACTCCTCAAGATTCCTCTAAATAAGAGTTGAGGTGTCGCGTTGGCTCTCTTGGTTGAATACTGGTGTTAGCAAACAAACCCCAAGCATATAACAATGTGAGCACAAATATATATCTAGCATATAAAGATGAAAGCAATATAAGCATGCAAGATATAAATAAGAGATAGAGAGCAATCGCAAACACGGGATATTTGTTTTGAGGTTCGAGCACACTTGATCTACGTCCCCGCCTTCAACACTATGAAGGATTTTCACTAAAATCGATCCCACCGGATCACTTGGTGCCGCAACACCTACAAGGCGAGTTCACACTTGAACTCCTTGGACTCTCTAATCCCTTCACTTGTTCTCGCAAGAACTGCACACCTCAAGCCCACAAGCTCGCCAAGGCCGCACCTCAAACACCGAGTTCCCACTAGAATCCGAAACAATGCAAACACACACGTCCGCCTCCTCAAAGCAAAGATGAAGTCTTTGGTGATCATAACACTTTGATCACCTAAAAACAATCTCACAATAACACTCCTATAGGATGAATATATCAATGGATAGCTCAAGTGTTTGTGAGAAAAATAAGGATTGAAATTGTGGTGGAAAACACAAGAAATCACTTTTGAAAAACTCTTGATAAAACTCTCATTTTGAATGGAAGTATTTGGCTCTTAAATAAGTGGAGAAACCTCTTAAAAGAGTAGAAAAAACTGGTGCAAAAATTCACTTAAAATCTTGTTAAAAACAGTCCAACAAAGCCCCCTTTATAGGCCAAAGAAAACTAGCCGTTGGGGTCCAGTCAGCAGCTCTGGACTGCTATCGGTCGACCGGCCCGGTCGACCGCCAACGGTCAGAAATCTGACCGTTGGGCCAGCGGTCGACCGGCCCGGTCGACCGAGGCCTGGAACAGAGAGCAGACACTCTCTACCGGTCGACCGGCCCGGTCAACCGGGGCTTTCCAGAGAGCAGAAGCTCTCTGGCGGTCGACCAGGTCGGTCAATCAGCCCTCCAGCCAGAACTGGTGTGCACGTTTGTGCACGTCGGTCGACCGACTCGGTCGACCGACTCCTAGCTCGGTCGACCGGCAGAAGCTAGACAGAACTAATTTAGGAATTAAAAGGTTGTCTTTTTAGCTTAAATAAAATCCCATAATTTACGAAAAACCTACAAAAATAGGTTCAATGTTATACTTTGAAAAACAAACATATTTGAGTAAAATCAAGACATGTTACAAACATTTTGAACTATTTTTGTAACTTAGAAATTTTGGTTAAAAACAAAAACTGTATTTTTCCAAAATAGATTTTTCCAAAACTTCTTCAAATACAAAAATAAGATATTTTAAACACTTTTAAAGTATAAAGTGTATGGAAAGATCCACTACACATACATGATGAAATATCTATGTTTTTGACAATAAGCACTAAAATGTTTTGGTTAAAACTTATGTATATATGAAACTTCCAAAAACCAAAATGGTATTTTTTTCAAAATGAAACTCTTTTGTATTTTTCAAGATAAAAACTCTTTTATGAAAAACACACATCCAAATCTTGTGTGTGAGTGTATATGGTATACTTGAGCAATCCACCAACCATTATATCCTTTACATTTTAACTAAAAATAAAATTTTAACTAAAATAAACCTAGACTCAAGTCTTGATCTTGAAGGTCTTCACTTGAAGTTTTCTTTTCCTCTTGACTTGGTCTAAATATGATCCAACGAGTTAGACTCCTCTTGAGTACTTGATGAGGTCTTGATGCACATGCTCTTGAATCAAACCGTGTTAGCTCCAAAACTTGACTTTAAATCTTTTGTTGAAGCTAAATGCCTACTAAGATCTTGATCATAAATCTGAGACTAATTAAACACAAGATCATTAGTACTATAACTACATGAGTTGATCATCATCGAAACTAGAGTGATGGACCTTTGGGCCAACATATGTCATGTACATGCTGATATGGTTGATGGTGAGCCTTGAAGGCCTTACATTATACTTGTTATGTGTATATGAGTGAAGAATTTCCAAGAGAAATGCTGCAGAAATTTTGAATGATCACTTATATGCATATTTCCTTGGATAATTAAATGGTTGATGGATGTACTTATATCTGGGACCATTACAAGCCGACTAAAATAGTGCTAGCCGACTGGCAAGTTGACTAACAGATGGACCAGTCGACTACTGAGATCACCAACTTTTTATTGGGAAGGTAGTCGACTAGTAGTTTGGATCAGTCGACTACTGATATCACCCTAACTCTCTGTTGCAGTTTGATTAGTTGACTAATCAATTGGACTAGTTTACTGATAGAGGCAGCCTGACACTTCCGATTTTGATTCTAGTTTCGTTTCTGCTCCGAATTCAGGTTTGTTGGTTTTCTTTTCTTTGTGGACTCTTTAGTTATATATTGAGGGGTAATTGTCCCCATTGATTGTAACCTTTGAGAGGTGAATTGTATTGAGAGTTTTAGGGTTAGTTTGTTTGAAAGAATTCTACAAAGAATTGTATAGTTTTTAATTTGGATCCTTAGATCAATTTATTATCCATGTAACTCAGTTGTTTGAATAGATCTTCTCCTTTCTGTTCCGAAGACGTAAGCAATTTGTCGAACCTCGTTAAATCATTTGTTTCTCGCTTTCTCCTCTCTTTTAGGTATTTGGTTCGTGTCATATTGTTTGATGATTAACTCGTTGATCCATTGAAATGCTGATCAAGGTGATAGGCATGGCCCGCTATTAGAAATTCCTCCGAGAGACGCAACATAGGTTGTTAGAAAAATTGCATACGAGAAAGATAATTCAATGGAAAACATGATTCCACAAACGGAAGGGCTAAAAAGCCTCTCATGAGAGGAGTATTATTGTCTAGAAAATCAAATCCAAATTCAATTCTTCATAATGCTACTTAATCATATTCGACTCTATATGTTAAATTCGATTTGTCATAATGAACTTATAATAATGCTCTTTCTTATTATTTAATGTAAAATCTATTGTCGTTTTATTAGAGAGATCCGAACTCACGTCCTTCTGTCTATAGAATATCAGAAAGTGTTAATAGAATAATTGTTAAAAAATAACATAATTTTTTTAAAGAGAACTGAGAGAATGACTCTGTTCACGTGCTTTCGGAATGGGTGGGTGTTTTTGGCTTCTCCAAGACCGACACGGGTTGGATCCTGTCACGAGGGAGGTGCGTGAAAGTATTAATTAGGGCCCCCATGGTGTGTCGGTGCCTGTTTAGTTACCCGAAAATCAGACTCGAAAAAATATTATAGCTTGAGCCAATTCAGCAATTTTGGAAGCAATTATTTGATTACACCCAAAAAAAAAAAAAAAAAAAAATTGAAAACGTATGCATGCGAGACCCGCAAACATTGTGAGTTGTACACAATTCAGTCAGCAATTGATTTTTTCTTTCTTCGATTGAAAAAACACGAGAAAAATAAAAAACACGAGAAAATCCCAATAATCAGACCCACATGTTGCTTTTCCACGAAAAAGTTTCAAGTGGGCCTATTAATTTTTTTTTCAACCAAACACAAGGCCTGTTTATGTGTGTTATAGCAACATCATTTGATTGGCTAAAAATCACTTGATGGTCTTCTTCTCTCCAGCATGATGGTCAAGATGGTGCAGGGTTTGTGATTCGTGACTATTTAGTCGTGTTTTAGTGGCTAAAAGCTCTCCACTCAATGGCATCACAGTGCCAGTAGCAGAGCTTATTGGAGCATGAGAAGGGCGTAGGGCAGTTATATTTGAGTTGGGTGCTCGAAAAATCAGACTGGAAGGCGATGCACTGTGTGTGATTAAATGGATCAAGATATGAGCAAGGTGGATGGCAATGCAGGAGGGCAACTGCGGGACATCCAAGATTAGCAATGCAATATTGTTGAATTTAAAGTCTCTTGCATTCCTAGAAAAGGTAATGGACCGACCGACTACATGGCGAATGATGAATTGATGGGAAAACTGCTTGTTTATTTCATCCACAACTTGTTATCTGTATTGTTTAAACTTGTAATCCAAGATTGTCAAGGGTGTAGTAAAATAAGGAGAATCTCTCAGTAACTCTGTTATTCCTGAAACAAAAAAACAAAAAAACAAGGCCTGTTTTCTTACTGCAGTTTGCCATATTTTTGAAAAACTTTTGCGTAAGACAAATAAAAATGAATACATAAACTTTAAAACTAAAATATAATAAATAATAGATCAACAAGCTTAAAATCAAAATCTATAGTATTATAAATTATGGTTCATGCATTGGGTTGAGCTTCCATTGATTCATTCAAGCATTGGATGTATAGTCAACATTGCAACAGTAAAATATAGTTGTCTGTTTCTTTCTCATTCTTTATTGGCAAAAAAAGCAGCAGTATTTAAAAATTCTATACAGCATACCTGAAGTTTGCACATTATTATTATTATTATTACTAGGGGTGCCACCGGATACGAATTATCCGCGGATATCCGCATCCAAATCCGCCTCCAATCCGGATACGGATATCATTTTTTCACATCCGTCAATATTCGTATCCGTATCCGAAAGGTAGGTGCGGATACGGATATGGTAAAATTAATATCTTATTCGTATCCGATCCGATATCCGAATGTTGCGTGCTTCATAATGATATCGGTGTGGAGAAGACTATTCTTCAATGGAATAAGGTATTAAATTTTGATATTTTGAGTTGGTAAAAAAGTAATAGTGAAAAGTATTCGATTCTTGCAAGAGCACCACATGATATTTTGAGTATTTCGACATCAACCATGTCATCCGAATCGGCATATAGCACCGGAGGACGTGTAATCTATTATTATAGAAGTCAAATGACAATGAATACGATGAATGTATTTGTAACACCCCGGTTATTAATATCATCTGATTAATATTTTAAATTCTTGATTAAGAGATTATACTGTTTTTTTTTTTTTGAGGAGGTGATCGAATATATCTGGTGTTAAATTTGGATATGGAATTTTGTGGAAATTTTGGAAGTGGGATAGTTTTGGATATTTGAATATATATAATTTTAATTTTTCAATATAATGGTCATGCAAATATATGTAATAAAGTAATGTATGAGTACATTGTATAAATACAAAGAAAATACCAAAATTGTATATTGTTAAGGACTTAGTGGAAGGGGTAGGTATGCATGAGGAAGATGGATGTAGGCTAGGATTTATCATGGAATGATGTGTGTATAGGTGGCATCTTGGGATAATTTTCAATAGTTATATAAATGTGTGTAAATTAGGAATGACAAATATATATATATATATATATATATATATATATATATATATATATATATATATATATATATATATATATATATATATATATATAATATATTGTCATTCATTTTTCAACTACTCCTCTCTCTTCATTTTTTCTCCTTCCCCAAATTCTGATCCTTTCTCTTCCCGGTCGCGATCGACAGCAATCTCCCCCCCAAAATCAATCTCACTCTCTCAAACTCTTTCCCTCTCTCAATTTCTCTTCTCCTCTCCATTTCCCCCCTCACTCTCTGAATCTTGGTGGCAAATAGGGCACGCGATGCGGCTCACGGCGCAGCAGCGCGGCGACTCGCGGCGCAGCAGCGCGGCGACTCGCGGCGGCGCACAGGGTGGCGCGCGCGTCGATGAGCGGGGCAGAGCGAGCGGCGGCAGGCAGCGCAAACTTGGGGGGAGGAGCAAGTGAGTGGGTTTGTCTTCATGGTTCAATTTTTCTATGAAATTTTTCCTTGTTGATTCGAATCATGTTATAGCCTTGATGGGTTCCTGTTATCTAAAATTAGAAGTTAAAATTTTTGCATCAACTCCTATCTATGAAATTCATGTGAAGGGTGGTGGTGTTCTTGAGCCTCAATTGAAAAGTTTAGCCAAGTATAAGATTTCAAATGTCTACGAATGAATTTTTGTAGGAGTATTTAGATAACAATGTCTAATTGTGCATACTCACCATTTCTATTATAAATTTTAGAATTTCACACACCAATTCCATCCGCTAGGAGTTGTAGACTCTCTAAAATAACTAATACTTGGATCTATCATGGTTCAATGTCCATATCTAAATATCAAATAATTAAATTGCAAGTGGATTTATGGTTTAATTCTTTTCTCGAGCGATAGGGGATGTTATTGATGAGTTTTCACTCTTTTTAATATTTCCGCCAAATATGAAATGAAATCTGTTGTCTGTATACGAATACAAAATCACATTATTAGAGAGATTCAGGTTATTAGAACACATCCTGGATTCACACACATCATATTTTTTTTTTTTTTTTGGAACAAAGGCAAAACTACATAATATTATGAATTAGTTCACAATGTTGCATAGTTTTGTCATTTGAGTTGATTGACCTGACACCAAGTGTTTAATTGCCTGATAAGGAGAGTTCACCCCCATAAGTTGTCTCTTACACTATTAAGGTTCAATTTAATTTTATTCCCATGTGGGTTCTTGTTCTCACCTTTATGCATACCAGTAATAATTAAGTCCAACTACTGCTAGGAAAATTTTCTTGGTAATACTTTGGAGAATGCCCACTTTTCATGTTGCCTTGAGAGAGTAATGCCCTCCTATCTTACAGATTTATGAACCCATGGAAGAGGTCAAATTCATGTTTCTAAACTTACCAATCATGTTAACTTCAACAATTTTTGTTGCTGGTATAGGCATGACATGATTTAGAAGGTTGCTTCTAGAAACTCTGGGACTAAGTTTTGAGATTTTGCTCAATACCGTTATGTTCAGCCGATACCGATGCAGTTAAGACAATATGGATATTGTCCAATACTTCTTATTTTGATACCCAACCTAGACCTGATACTGATACTGTTTTTCGGACATTATTCCATATGAAATAAATAAAAGAAAGCTACATTTTTGCGAGCACCTTCCGGGTTCTTTGTTTTTCTTCAATTGCAGAATCACATTATGTTTTGAAACGTACGAATCCAAGGACAAAAAGGATTTGTAGTGTTCCAAGTTTGTTTATCAACTGAAAATGTTCTCTATGTATCCTAACCATCCGAGTCCCAAATATTATTATTGTTATTTGAAAGATATTACCATATAGGGCTGAAAGGAATTTTCACCATTTCCTGTCTAGCATATATGTATGATATGTTCCCTGAGTAGTCCTGTTTTCTTAGTTGTGAAACATCATAATTGTCATTACTATATTTATAGTTATTGGGTCGGGGAATTCACCGGCCTGCATCAGTTTTAAATGCTTGGAACTTAGGTGTCAGATTCATAGTCATGCAGACAAAAGTGGGACAAGCTTTAGCCAATTCGATTGGGAGTAATCTTAAAGCTATATATTCAAAACCAGTATATTTGCTCTAATTTTCTTATTGCAGCACTAAAGAAAGAGAAGATGGTCCATGGTTATCAAGTAAAGAATGGATATGCGATGTTCCTGTGGAGAATGTTCTCCTTTACAAGTACACGAAGTGTGGACGCTTGAGTTATACATAAATCATCTTTGAAA
The DNA here is from genome assembly GCA_038442645.1 of Agave tequilana. Classification (NCBI taxonomy): domain Eukaryota; kingdom Viridiplantae; phylum Streptophyta; class Magnoliopsida; order Asparagales; family Asparagaceae; genus Agave; species Agave tequilana. The sequence goes on from JAVJIF010026438.1 coordinate 55,461, forward strand.
GGATTGCCTATTAGAAATAACATCTCTCGGAATACAGTGATTTTTGGTTATATGCTTCAAGGACGGATTTCATGTGTACAACTTATATGGAAATTGTTTTGATCTCGTAATGTGTTCTGAAAATCGAGTTATAGATTAAAACTTATTTATCATAATATCAGTGTTGATGTCAGGACCAAGTGAAGATCCAACTTTTATATAGGTTCCGTTAGAGACTAGAGAGCATTCTTGGACGTTTTTGATATAGTTAGTTTTGGCATTGAAACTTCAAGCCATGCCTGAAGCGTGGATGATTTATGTAGAACGAAGTAAAGAGAAAAAAAGCAGGTTTAAGGAATCTTGACTCAATCACTGAGTCATTCATGAACCCAAGACTAGAGAAGTAAATTTGAATACACTAACAAATCCAAATGGGGGCGTGAAAAATAAAATAAAATAAATAACGCAATATTGGTAATTGGTATATATATAGTTATTTCGGGAGTTTCCTCAGGAACTAAATCAATAAAGAAAGAAATGAAATGGTAAGAACTTATCACTGCCAACCAATGAGCTTGGAGAATCCATGTGATATGGGCAATTACTTAAGTAAATTGATATTTTTAGTATATTTGAGCTTTATAAAATGAAATTTGGAAGTAGAATTGTTTTTGATTAATTGCCACCTTTAGCAACTGATTCCTAATTGACTTGGTGTAGAACGAAATACCATTTATGCTTAACAAACTCAATAGATTGAAGTAGAACCTTGTTATATTAGTTGAATGTTAAATTGCAACCTTACCGGTACTTAGAACTCAAGCTCTAGTGATATAATAATTGTCAGGGAATTCATCCTTGGTATGTATATCTTTATATAGCATGTATTATATGTTATATTGATGATATGATTAATAATTGAAAGTGTATGAATGCGTAACTAAAACTGTATAAAAAAAAAAAAAAAAGAAAAGAAGAAGAAGAAGAAGAAATGAGATATACATGTTAATAATCATAATCGTCTCTCAAGCAAATAATTAAGTACTGTGTCTTGTCGATGAATTGATCCCCATGATGCGTGTGCACCGGAACTTGTATGAACTTGTATGTACGTGGTATAATGGCAATGTGTGTGTACACATATTATAAGTAGTATGATAAAAAAAAAACTTAATGCTAATAACAGGAATGAGAACTAGACCTATATGAATGAGGTCGAAGATCACTACAGTGTTAACTTGTAACTTACATATATGCAGTGATACACAGTGAATCATTTGCATTTCTTCGAAAACAGAATTGATAAACTGAGAACCAACATTATAATAATTGGTCAGTATTTTGTATTGTTGATAAATTGGTTATGATGTGTGTGTATATATACATTTGTTGTATTCGTGCATTCGGAGGAAGGGGCCGGGCGGAACCGGTAGGAGGGAGAAGATGGTGTTATTGTATTATATATACATATATCTGGAGGAAGGGGCCGTGAGGGAACCGGTAGGAAGGGGAAGACGGTGTAATTGTTTTATATATATATATCGGAGGAAGGGGCCGGGCGGGAGCCGGCAGGAGGAGAAGACGGTGTTATTGTTTTATATATCTATGTATACGGAGGAGGGGCCGGGCGAGAGCCGGTAGGAGGGAGAAGACGGAGAATTTCACACTTCACTTGTAAATTATGCACGTGAATAATGTATAATGTGTATCTTGTTAAATATGTCATGTGAATGTCGTGAAGTGTGATATGATCATGTGCCATATATACAGGTATATTTTGCAATTTATGTATTATCTGTATGCATAAACTAGACTTATGAAATTGTGATTGTGATTGACGTGCCTCGTGTATAGTATATGATATACGTGCGTGATGTCTGGTCACGCTGGTTAAGATGAATTCGTCAATAAACCAAGTGTTAGAAAATTTCTCTATACAACCCATAGCCCATATATATGTAAGTCGGAAACTTAAGATAGAAAAAGGGAATCACTTATCAAGAGTCAGATTATCCCGGAGATCATGAAGACTATTGTTTGGATTGTTATATCATTAGATGTTATAGGTTCTCTTTATTCATCCAGATTGGTCTTATTACTTGGGGAATCATGCTTCTTATTGATTGATTATATTTAACATTCTCTGACTCTTCTTTTGACTCTACTCACTGAGCTGTTGAGCTCACCCCCTCCCAGTTTCATGTTTTCAGGTTGCGTCGAAGTGGAGGTCCAGCTTAGGCTTTGGGCGTTTTGTGGAGAATTTTCGTTATAAATAAATATATTACACATGTGGTATTGTGTTATCATTTAGAAAGTCTCTTGTTGTATATGCTCATAAGTCTATTTGATATTTTTTCACTTGTAGTATTTATTGGAATTGTGAGATGGATTTGTATCGGGAGAAGTTATTTTGTGATAACTATGATAAGTGGGACCGTTATAGTTTTGTATTATGTTGTAGATGCCGAGAAGGATATTCTCGAGCTTATGTTACTGTGCTTTTATATAAGTAGGCCGTTGTGAGCCGAAACACTATTATGATTGCGTGGATGATTGTTGAGTTTAGTTTATGTGTTTAGATTGAGATTAAGTAGGCCGAGTTGGCTGAAACTATTGTGATTTGTATTTTTACCGGATTAGATTAATATTTATAAAGGAGGTGCTGTCGAAATTTTCAAGGATTTGGAGGCGATTATGATAATCTGTTAGTTTAAAAGGATGTTTACGTAGTTAAGGATATAAGAAATCTGGACCGTTACAGTATTGATATGTACACATAATATCATAGTATGTATCACATTTAATATTGTAGTAGATGAGATAAAAAGTAATATAAGTATTTCTGTTTAATTTATCTTTAACCATATCCATTTTTAACATATCCGATTAGTATCCGCATCCGATCCGTTAATATCCGATTTATATCTGATATCCGATTTTGGCGAATACGGATATCATTTTTCCACATCCGCCAATATCCGTATCCGTATCCGAAGGTTGGGTGCGGATATGGATATGGTAGAGGTAATATCCGATCCGTATCCGATCCGATGGCACCCCTAATTATTACACATGTAGAAAATATATTTCCTTAATTCCTTCCAAAATAAATTTTCCTTTCATTAGTTTCAATAATTTATATCCAATTATATTATTAGAAACAAATATATATATATATTATATATATATATATATATATATATATATATATATATATATATATATTGTTGGAATTGAAGAATATATATGAATCTTCGAGATGAATTATGGCGAGATCCGTTGATCGAATCAACTGGATGATGGTTGAGTGTGTTCTCGTTCCATTGGTGATGACTGGTATATTCACATGTTCAATTCTGACTTCGAATGAATGAGATATTCAAGTCCAAAGATTGCCTAATTCAAGCCAAATGGGACTAAAGTTAGCTACAAGCATTTAGTCCCACATTGGCCATGGGATGGAAGCCTATGGTGTATAATATAGAAAATGAGAACAAAGGGCGTGCCCTTTGGGTACTTGGGTTTTCGCGCGCGAAAAGGAGGGAACTATGCTCGTGCGGGCGCGCCGCCGCTGGCGGCGACCAGCCGCTGGCGCCGGGGCCGGGCCGGCCGGGCCGGGTCGGGCACGGGCCCGCGCGAACAGATCCGAGCCGCCCGCCAACGGGTGTCTGCGAGCGGATCCGAACCGTTCGCCAACCGCTGTCGGAAAACCGACTTTTGGCGGACAAGAATACCCTTCCGGAGCGCTATAAATAGCGCTCCAGAGGTTCATTCTCAGACACACCAAAAAAAAAATAGAAAGATCTCTCTCTCTCTCTCTCTTTCTCTAAAGTTCTGAATTAAGTTCTGAACTGGGCTTCAGCGTGAAAGCGACTTCCAGCGTGAAGTGGGAATCCGAAGCGACTTCCAAAAAGGAGATTCTGCAAAATTGTTCTGAAAGAGGAATCAGAAAATTCAACAGATTCTTTTATAAGAATTGTTGTCTGAATCTGGTACTTCTGAAGAAATACTATTCTTCAACCTTCCTTCATCCTCAACAGTGGGTGCTCCTCCAGAGAGTAAAGGCAAATATTCGTTTGAAATTTGTCCTTGTACCGCTGCTTCAAAGATCCTGTGAAGGTACTGGTTGACTACGGTTCGACCGTACGGTGATTTGGTAGTGCTATCCAAATACCGTGAAAGAGTGTTGTATCTTGGGAGACCAGCGTCCATTATCCCGTTAGCACCGGTGCGGGGGACGTAATTGTCTTAAGGAGATTCGCTTTAAGCGTACCTCTCTAAATACTGTATAATGGATTAAGTCCTTTATACAGGGGATATACTTTATAGTATATTGAGACTGACTTAGATTCAGTCTAATTGGTGCTTTAACCAAGGAAGGAAATTGAAAGGTGGTTCTTAAATTAAGGAACGTTCTCTATTGAACGGAAAATCTCCCACCTGATATTTGCCGACCAGGCCAATTAGATTGTTGATATCTCAGTGATCTTGATTAGTTGTCAGATTGATTCTTGTTAAGCAGAATACCAACATTCTTAAGACAATTATCGTTTCTTACTTCTGTTCTGCTTGAACTTGCAGAAAATGTCTGAGACAAATCAAGATAGCACTAGCAAGGCAACAAACATGCAGCTCCAAGTTTGATGCCTACTCCACTTCCTAACCCGAAGCCGGAGAAGCCAGGAAAATTCGACGGCACAGAATTCAAGAGGTGGCAACAGAAGATGCTCTTCTACTTGACCACTCTTCATCTGGCCAAATTCCTGCAGGAGAATCCACCAGAACCCGGAACTGATCGGGACTCAGTCCTTGCAGTCGATGCTTGGACACAAGGTGACTTCCTTTGCCGAAATTATGTTTTAAATGGACTGGATGACTCTCTTTACAATGTCTACAGTCCTATCACTACAAAGAAGTTATGGGCCAGTCTTGACAAGAATACAAGACTGAGGATGCTGGTACCAAGAAGTTCGTCGTAGGACGATTTCTGGAGTACAAAATGGTGGATACCAAGACTGTCATCAGTCAGGTGCAAGAGTTCCAACTTATCTTGCACGAAATAGAGGCCGAAGGTATGATTCTTCCTGAAACTTTTCAGGTTGCAACAATCGTGGAGAAGCTCCCACCTGCGTGGAGAGACTTCAAGAATTACCTGAAGCACAAGAGAAAGGAGCTAAAGTTGGAGGATCTCATTGTGAGGCTTCGTATAGAGGAGGACAACCGCAAGTCCGAGAAAAGGAGCAGTAAGAACTCCTACGAAGCAAAAGCAAATGTGATCGAGGACTCAAAGGGGAAAGCGTCTTCTTCCAAAAGCTTGAAGAGGAAGAAGCCTTCCCAGGGGAACAAAGGCAAGGCTCAAGACGGCAGAAACATGCGCTTCAAAGGGACCTGTTACATCTGCAACAAAGAAGGTCACAAAGCAAATGAATGTCGCAGCCGTCTTAAGAAGAACAAGAAGAGCCAACCACAGGCGAACATGACCAACCATGAATCTCCAAGCCTTTCTGCTGTGGTGTCAGAAGTGAATCTGACAACCAACAACAAGGATTGGTGGTAGACACTGGAGCTACCCGACACATCTACTCGGAGAAATTGTTATTCTCAGAATATCAAAGGCTAGAGCAAGATGAGCAGCTATTCATGGGTAATTCAGCTTCCTCAAAGGTTGAAGGAAAGAGCAAGGTCATCCTGAAGTGGACATCGGGGAAAGAGCTTACTCTTAACAATGTGCTTCATGTTCCAGCCATCCGCAAGAATTTGATCTCCGGATCAATACTTAGTAAGAAAGGATTTAGAATTGTTTTTGAATCTGACAAATTTGTACTTACTAAGGGAGGGATGTATGTGGGAAAGGGTTATCTTGTTGATGGACTTTTTAAAGCCAATGTTGCAGTGGTAGATAAAAAGTCCGTGTATTTGTACCCAAAGCTAATAAATAAAGGAAATTCTTCTGTTTATTTGCTTGAGTCTCCTAATTTGTGGCATGCTAGATTAGGACATGTAAATTACAAGTCTTTGAAAACTTGTCTAATCTGGGATATATTCCTAAACTCAACTTGGAAGAAATTCGCAAGTGTGAGGTTTGTGTTGAGGCCAAGTTGGCGAAAAATTCATTTCACTCAATAGATCAAAATACAGAACCTTTAGGGTTAATTCATAGCGATCTGTGTGACTTGAAATTTATGCCAACTAGAGGCGGTAAAAAGTATTTCATTACTTTTATCGATGACTGTACAAGATATTGTTATGTATATCTTTTAAACAGTAAGGATGAGGCAATAAATATGTTTACAACATATAAAGCCGAAGTTGAGAATCAACTCAATAAAAAATCAAGATTCTAAAATCCGATAGAGGCGGAGAATTTGAATCAAATGATTTTAGTGAGTTATGTGCTAGTTTTGATATAATCCATCAAACTACATCACCATACACTCCTCAGCAGAATGGAATTGCTGAACGGAAGAACAGAACTTTGAAGGAGATGGTTAATTCCATGCTCGTAAGTTCTGGAGCTCCGCAGAACTTGTGGGGGGAAGCTCTATTAACTGCAAATCATATTCTAAATAGAGTACCCCACAAGAAACTTGGTGTTATACCATTCGAGTTATGGCATGGAAGGACACCTTCCCACCATTACCTCAAAATGTGGGGGTGCCTTGCAAAGGTACTGCACCATTACCTAAAAAAACTAAGTTGGGAGCAAAAACTATGGACTGCATATTCATAGGCTATACCTTGAATAGTAGTGCCTACAGATTTCTGGTTCATAAATCAGAAATACCAGATATTCATGTAAACATGATTATCGAATCTCGAGATGCTGTGTTCTTTGAAGACATCTTTCCGTACAAACGGGAAGCAGATAAGACTTCTGGGAAAAGAACACACGAGATGGCGTTCAGGGACGAAAGCCCCGTAAAACCAATTGTTAATGCGGAAACTGAACCAAGAAGAAGTCAGAGATCTAGAATCTCAAAATCTTTTGTCCAGATTTCATAGCATATGCTATTGAGAGCGAGCCTCAAACATTTAAAGAGGCTATGTCAACCCCAGAAGCACAAATGTGAAAAGAAGCTATAAATAGCGAAATAGAATCCATACTAAGTAATCATACTTGGGAATTGGTAAACTTGCCTCCTGGCAGTAAACCAATTTGGTGTAAGTGGATTTTCAAACGAAAATTAAAACCCGATGGATCTATCGATAAGTATAAGGCTAGATTAGTAGCCAAGGGTTATCGGCAAAAAGAAGGACTTGACTACTTCGATACTTATTCACCAGTAACAGAATAACGTCCATACGGATGTTAATTGCAATTGCAGTATTGCACAACTTAGATATCCATCAAATGGATGTCAAGACTACATTCTTAAATGGTGAATTAATGAAGAGATATATATGGAGCAACCTGAAGGATTTATAGTCAAGGGCCAAGAACACAAGGTGTGTAAATTGGTAAAATCCTTATATGGTTTAAAGCAAGCTCCAAAACAATGGCATGAGAAATTTGATAGTGTCATGATCAAAGATGGATTCACTATCAATGAATGCGATAAGTGTGTTTACACGAAAACAGTTAGAAACGCATGTATCATTGTTTGTCTTTATGTAGACGACATGTTGATACTTGGGACTAATATTGAAATTATTAAGTCCACTAAAAGAATGTTATCCAACAGTTTTGACATGAAGGATCTGGGGGTTGCTGATGTAATTTTAGGAATTAAAATTACTAGAACACCAGATGGAATCAGTCTATCTCAATCTCACTACGTGGATAAGATGATAGAAAGATTCAAGGATCATGGGATAAAAGAGAATGCAAATCCTTTTCTCCCACACGTCCACCTTCATAAGAATACAGAACTGGGATACGCCAGTTGGAGTATTCTCAGATTATCGGGAGTCTAATATATTTAATGAATTGCACTAGACCATATTGCTTACGCTAAAGCAAGTTAAGTAGATACACTAGTAATCCTAGTGATCTACATTGAACCGCTCTACTACGAGTATTGGGTTACGTATCACATATCAAGGAATATGCCTTGATATATGGACAGTATCCACCTGTACTGGAAGGATACAGTGATGCTAATTGGATTGCAGATTCTGAGGAATCAAAATCAACTAGCGGATACGTATTTACTCTAGCAGGAGCAGCGGTATCATGGAAATCTTCTAAGCAAACATGTATTGCCCGTTCCACTATGGAATCGGAATTCATAGCCTTAGATAAGGCTGGAGAAGAAGCAGAATGGCTTCGACAATTCTTAGAAGATATACCATTATGGCAAAAGCCAGTGCCCGCTATATGTATACACTGCGATAATCAAGCAGCTATATCTAGGGCACAAAATGTTATATATAACGGTAAGTCTAGACATATTCGTCGTAGACATAATACCGTGAAGCAGTTGCTCTCAAATGAAATTATCTCTATTGACTTTGTATCGTCAAAGGATAATTTAGCGGATCCGCTTACTAAGGATTTAAGTGAAGAGCGTATAAACTGCGCATCGAGGGGAATGGGTCTAAAAGCCTAACCTTACCAAGTCAGCTTAATGGAAACCTCACTTAGCGACTGGAGATCCCACGGACTAAGTTCAAGAGGAAAAACTAGTTATGATTGACTCAGCAAGTAAGCACTTGGGAGCTTGACTCCAATCCATTCCTATGGTGCACATAAGTGCTTTTCTACAAGTGGGTAAGGATAAGCTTAACGCTTTTAATGATGCCTATATCTTGTTTCTAACAAGTGGAGTAGAGTAGACTACTCTTAATAGGTCCATCACCTATGTGAGTATAGAGTTGGGTCGGCTCTTTGGGAATTTCTATGGAGGCTGTTATTCCCTAAAGATACTCTCTGAACTAAGAATGTCCAAGGCCAAACGGACACAACCGAGAACCAAGTTGATTTGGAAAGTCACTGTGTGAAGCTTGTTGACTTGGCTTACACTAACGCTAACAGTTCAAGACCTAGTTCACTGATTAGCCAGTAAGTCCGATAAAGCTTTCACTATGGAAGGTTCAAGACCTAGTTCACCTATCCTTATGCAGTTTCTTTTCTCAAGTACCTTTCACAATAGAGTCAGTCTCTTGTGTGTCATTTCCTTTCCTTGAATTCTCCATTCATTGTGGGGGATTGTTGGAATTGAAGAATATATATATGAATCTTCGAGATGAATTATGGCGAGATCCGTTGATCGAATCAACTGGATGATGGTTGGAGTGTGTTCTCCTTCCATTGGTGATGAACGTGGTATATTCACATGTTCAATTCCGACTTCGAATGAATGAGATATTCAAGTCCAAAGATTGCCTAATTCAAAGCCAAATGGGACTAAAGTTAGCTACAAGCATTTAGTCCCACATTGGCCATGGGATGGAAGCCTATGGTGTATAAATAGAGAAAATTGAGAACAAAGGGCGTGCCCTTTGGGTAGTTGGAGTTTTCCGCTGCGCGAAAAGGAGGGAACTATGCTCGCATGTGCGTGCGCGCGCGCCGCCGCTGGTTCTTGGTCGGGTTCTTGGCGTGCTTGGGCTTAGGCTTGGGCTTGGGCTTGGGCTTGGGCTTGGTCTTGGTCGGGTTCGGGTTCCCTACCTGGCATGGTTCTTTTTGAATCGGGTCTCAGGGTATGGGCCGAACAGATCCGCTCCACTCCACTACCCAATCCGCTCCAGCCCGCCAACGGGTGTCCGCGCGAACAGATCCGAGCCGCCCGCCAACGGGTGTCTGCGAGCGGATCCGAACCGTTCGCTTACAGTATATCGAGACTGACTTAGATTCAGACTAATTGGTGCTTTAACTAAGGAAGGAAATTGAAAGGTGGTTCTTAAATTAAGGAACGTTCTATTGAACGGAAAACCTCCCACCTGATATTTGCCGACCTGGCCAATTAGATTATTGATATCTCAGTGATCTTGATTAGTTGTCAGATTGATTCTTGTTAAGCAGAATACCAACATATATATATATATATATATATATTATATATATATATATATATATATATATATATATATATATATATATATATATATATATATATATATATATATATATATATATATATATATTAAAGTTACCATTATAACTCATACATGATTACATCATAGTCGTCTATGTAATTTGTTGGTTTCACATATTCAATATAGCCAATTTACATTATTTACTTATGACTATGTTCTTTAGGACTACGATAAACTATAAAGATTTTGCTCAAACTAACTTCAATTTCTCTTTGTTTTTAAACTACCACAAAGCATTGCAACACCCCTTAAAACCCATCTTGAAATTTATTGAGGGTACTCAAGAAAGTACTTGTAGTTTGTCCCGTATTTTCACAGAAAGAGCACCCATAAATTACAAGCAATTTGCCACCACTGGTAAATACAAAATAGTTATAATAATTTTCATAGAGTAATGACATCATAAGTGTGCATTCTCATATCTGTGCATAACACCAACAACAATATCCAAATTTATTGGCATGAAAACATTATGTTCTTTTGCAAATTATTTGGTCCCAACAACAACAATATCCAAACTTTAACCAAATTGCCAAAATTATTGTACACTCCCTACGTTATTCCCATACCCATTCACACAACTTTTGCTCCTCAAGGCTGGTGGAAAACGTGAGTGCAATGACCCACATTGGCTTCAAATCCACTCAAAGGGACTCGCTCGGCCCTATCAAACTGATCCTGACTGTTCACGACAAAGCCTGAGTAGTCAACATCGGGGCCAGATCGGGTCAAAAGATTTTTCCTTCTCGGGGATTCCGAGATCCGCCGGTACAGCAAACCGTGTCAGACCAGCTGTCCGCATACGGCGAGTACGGTTCGGTCGGGAAAAATTATTTGCTGCCCTCCAACGAACCGTGTCCTTTGTCTTAATTGCGGGGGAATCCGAAGAGAACAAAGTGACCACGTTTATAGACCCCACACTCCTCATGGGCCGATATTTTGGTGGGTCCCGCCTGGTGGTCTTTCTCTGTGGGTCCCGGTTCAGTAATCGCCGGGGGCGGTGATGTTTTGGCGGGAAAACTGACCCAGTCCGCCCCTTACGGTGGGAGTTTGTTGCCAAAATTTTCCGCAAAACATGTAAATTCATGTTATTTACTAGAAGAAGAAAACAACTGGAAACCCGTGCAATGCACGGGAACATACAATGTTAAGGGGGCTAATTATTTGGAGCCCTGGGAGAGGCTATAAAATGGTTATGTACAATTTTTTTTAAATTAATAATTTTGTTTCCTTTATTCTCGTACAGTATTTAGAATTTGATAAATAACAATTGTACAAAATATAAGAAAAATAAAAAATAATTTCTCCAGAATTTAGGATGGGATCAAGGAGACTTCAGTCTTAATATCAATTGATAAAGAATAAAAATAAAGTTACGCAAAAGAAATTACAAAAGAAATACCTAACTGAAGCCACACCCTCTCCTCCCTCCCCTCCCCAACAACAGCAGCATCATCATCATAATAATAAATTAAAAATAAAAGAGAACTTGGCTTCAATAAATTCAGTATTAGCTTTTAACTTTAATCCGTCAAAAACACTAAATGGTTTTAGTTAGATGGTAGAATAGAATTAGTACCATAACATATAATAATCACATCCAATTGAGTCAACTATAAGAAATTAATTTGTAAGCTTAGATTACATTACTTAGCGGTAATCAGATTTTTGTTTTTTCCCTCTCTATTGTATCGTTTAGATTTTACTAGTTGTTACCGAAAACAATCTTACTTGTCTTTCTAATTGATGTAAAAAATTTTAACTTTAGACACATACACAACAACAACAACTAAGCCATTTGTCCCAAGTAGTTGGGGTAGGCTACGTGAACCAAAAGAGAATTACGCCGGATCGAGATGGATCAGCTTTCTCCACTCATTCCTATCGAGCAGTATGACTTCACTAAGACCTTTAGCCTCTATATCTTGTCGTATTACCTCCATCCATGTTTTCTTCGGTCTCCCCTGCGCTCTTTTAACTTGTCATAAATTGATACGCTCTACTCGCTGGTCTGGCGCATTTGTAAGTCTACGTCGCACATGATCAAATCATCATAGGCTTTTTCTTTCATCTTCTCTTCTATAAAAGCTACACCTATTTTAGTACGAATATCATCATTTCTCACCTTATCTCTCCACGTGTTACCACACATCCAACGAAGCATGCGCATCTTTGCTACACTCATCTTTAATTTAGACACATATGATCAAAATTATCAATAAATACAATTTGCAACCCCCCCCCCCCCCCCCCCCCCTTCCTTGTAATTGACATATTTTTTGAACTCTGTAGCACATGACAAAATTTACCAAAAAAATAGTTTGCAATCATCCCTCTCTCCCCTCCCTCTCTCCCTTTCTTAAATTTCGGAACTCTATCTCGAGCGTTATCTTAATTCTATTCCTACCTTTTCAAATGTGATTACACATGATCTTTCTTCTCGTTGTAACACAGTGATAAAACTTATTCGTAGTAGGTAAGAGGTCTGGGGTTCAAATCTCACTTGTACCTAAGCTATGACCTATATTCAAAAAATAAAATAAAATTATAACCATTGCTTCTGCATTTATGAAATTTCCATTTATCGTGGCATTTTTTTTTTCTTTTCCCATTCCGTGTGAGGGATTGACCATCATATGCTCCTTTTGGAAACTTGAAAACTGAGTTGGATTTTTCTTTAAAATCATCTAATAAATTTATAAAAAGTTAATAAAGAATAGAAAAGATTCAATAATATCATCTTTGTCTTTCAAAATTATCTGTTTATAGAAAAGGTGACAAAAGTTTTAAAAAAAAAAATTGAAGGTAAAAACTTAAAAAACTAAATTAATAATCAATAATTGGCCATAAATTCTATTGACCCACTCCAAGTAATACTTTCCATTAGTCTCTAACTTGTATTCGACATAAAAGATATCTAGAGAAGTCCAAATTTTAGGGAAAATACAAAGAAAAAAAAGTGTCATCATTTTCATTTTTAACCTTATTTTTGAAGTATCAAAGTCAATACCATCACCTTAGTTAATGGCTTAATACTTTTCCACCGGCTTATAGTAAAGGGAAAAAGAAACAAATAAAAGCATGGAGTATCGGCTGAAGAAATTTTTTATTTTTTAATTAATTAAATTAATGAAAAAAAACGTGTGAACACCACAATAATTTATATCAATGAAAAAGGAAAAAAATAAAATATCATTATTTTGAAAAGTAATTAAATAAGTAGCCGCTGCCTCCCCCCACTTAGGGGCCGTTTGTTTCGCGTAAAAGTCTGTAATTCGTAAATGACTTACAAACCAGTTACAACGACAGCGTTTGTTTGGGCTGTAATTCGTAAAAGACTTACGCAACCCAATTGCCACTCACTTGCAACCTAATTACCACTCACTTACAGCCCAGTTACAGTTAATTTTGTGGTCATGCAAATTTGTATTATTTTTTTATGTTAATATTAAATTTTTTTAATATTTAGCATTTTTAATATTTAATTGTAATATTAAAACTTTTTTAAATCACCAAATAGTTAAATTTGTGATCAACTTTTTCACTTACGACTTACACATTATGACAACTAAAAACCATAAAGCACAATACACTTTTCCACTTACAACTTTATATTACCAATCAAATATCATAAAGCTTACATGCATGTAACTCATTTACCACTGCAAAGACTTTACCAATTACAACTTACGAATTACGGCCAATTACGACAACCAAACAGACCCTTAATCACATCATAAACTTTCTTTTTCCACTCTATTATGTAACAACCAAAATTTTTTTTTCTAATTAAATTTTTATTTATTTTGAATCTCTCCTCATCCTAATTATAAAGAATTGTTGTTAAATGTTTTATCTAAAGTAGTTACCCTCAATTTTTCAATAACAACAATTTAAGCCTAATTAGGTGACCCACTCCCTTTTTTTTTTCTTTATTGAATTATGGTGATTGAGGATATATGGCATGAAGGTATAAGTACATGTGTATATGTACAAATTAGTGACATTAATAAGAGTGAGAGTTGGCATGAAATTGTAACCTAACCCATTTCTCTTAACCAAATCATGTTATTACCCTAAGTTTAGGATTAGGGGTAGGTATGCATGCTTGGGGGGGATCAAGGGTTAGGATTGCATCGAGGAAAGTGAGTCCAAGTGGCAACAAGAGAGAGCCCTCCCCCACCTTGTAAATTGCACCAAATGTAGGGTTGACTACCCATTTTACCCTCATCTTCATCCTCCATTAGATCTGAAAATTTCTCTCCTCTCCAAAATGGAGAACTTGGAACCCTAAACAATTCCCTTCTCCTCTCAAAAAAAATTTCTGAAGTAGAACACCCTCTCTAGACCAACTCTCATCCCTTACCACTCCTATTCCACCCTAGATCAAAGCCACGCGAAGGGGAAAAGGACCCACGCGCGCGCACGCAGCACAGCAGCAGCAGCACGCCGCGCGTGCTGCTGGCTGGCCGCGGACGCGCGGCCGGAGAGAGGAGGTGCGCGCGGAGGAAGGGGGAAGCCGGATCTTGGAAGGGGGGCTCGGGGGTGATTTGGGGGAGTCTACCACTACTATTTAGGGATTTTTAGAAGCCCAAACTTGTATTTTCAGATCTGAATTCAAGGCAAGAAGGGGGTTTTTGTGAAGAAGGAAATCCAAAGAATTTGTGTAGAGGCCTATCTACACAAGGTGAGTAAACCTAAACTATTAGGGTAGCTATACATCAAATTAAAAGGAGTAGGAAATTTTTAATCATGTATAGATGAACCAAAGTGTGTTTAATTCGCTGTTTTGTGATTATTAGTAAGCTAAATGAGACCTAGTTGGGTATTACATAGTTTTTACTTCTCTAATTTATCATGTGGTGAAATGCATGTGTAGGATATGTGTTTAACTTGCTAATCATGCCTAGGTGAGTCAATTTAGTATGACAATTCGCTGTTTTGTGATTATTAGTAAGCTGAATGAGACCTAGTTGCGCATTACATAGTTTTTACTTCTCTAAATTATCATGTGATGAAATGCATGTGTAAGATATGTGTTTTAACTTACTAATCATGCCTAGTGGTGGAATGCATGTGTAAGACATACGCTAAATGAGACCTAGTGGTGGAATGCATGTGTAAGACATACGCCTTAACTTGCCAATCATGCTTAGATAAGCCAATTTAGTATGATAATTCGCTGTTTTTCTTTATTAATATCATGATAGTCAACTCGATATGTACGTTGCATAATCGTTACCTCTCTTAAATAGAAATGATGGGAACGATGTGTGAGGTGTATGATCCTATATCAATATCACTCCATGAATGACAAGCTATGGACATCAAGTCTTATGTTATGTCTACTCAAATGAAAGGGGAAGACCCCTCCTTACACTATGGCATTGTGTTAGCATTAACAAGTAAATGGAATAATGCATGTATTCATGTAGGGTTAAATGTGGCATGACATGACTTTACCACGATGTTGGAGAACCACCAAGCACATGCCTTCTTCCCTCTTGTTATGCATAAATTGTGTGTATGACGTGTATGTTAGCCTTTAAATTTCTTGCTAAGAGCATAATGATTTAAACTATATATGCATGCATGTATGCTTCAAGGAGGAAGGGACCGGGCGGGAGCCGGTAGGAGGGGGAAGACGAGGACTTGACATATATAAGTATGAGTATACTACAGGGAGGAAGGGACCGGGCGGGAGCCGGTAGGAGGAGGGAAGATGGGGAATTTATTCATTATATATATTCATGAACGATAAAAGGAGGAAGGGGCCGAGCGGGAGCCGGTAGGAGGAGGAAGACGGGGACTTTCATTTAAATTGAAAATCATGCAAAAGTAAGCTGTCAAGTCTTATCCCATATTGGTAATATTTGTATTAACCTAGAATGTCACACTAAGTAAACAGTGAACCGGGTTGATGTGGAAGGACAAGTCCACAATAACTTACACGCATATTCATGTAAGTAATTCATTTTGTGTTATAGCGGAATGTAACTCTTTGGGGTGGAGATATGTAGACCCCAATGTATAGGGCCTAAAACATGTAAGTTAAGGTAGAGGATTATATCGTCTCATGGACTTAGTTGTAAACTACCTCTTTTTAGAATGTGCGGTTTATGAAATTACTGTATCAGCACCCTTTGGCATGGTTTACTCATTGAGCTGTCGAGCTCATTTTATTTTCTTTCCATCTTTTTAGGTTTGGATAAGGGTAAAGGACCACTCTAGCCGGAAGGATTAAGTTATGGAATATATGGCATATTATTGTGTCATTTTGATTATCTCTTGTTATATAAATATGTATGTATAGGCTCTACTTAAGACTTTTTGTGGATAAATCATGTTGTGGTGCACTCAGTGTATAATTGTCCTTGTGGTGTTTTGAAACTAGGGCTTATATGTACTGTAATATGTTGGAACCATGGACTCCGTTGTAATGTTCAGGAACTTTGAATGGCGACTATGCATGGGAGTATTATGTTGGGAATTAAATTCTTGTGGTTACATGCTGATTAGATACATCTAAGAAGGAGGATGCAAGCTTATGATATATGTATATAGTTGAGATGAGTGTATTGTGCCATGATAAGTAGGCCGTGTGGGCCGAAATCTTTGATGGGAATAAGTAGGCCTTGGAGCCGAAATTGTTATTCTATGTATGTGGGAAGAGGCAAAAAGAAGGGAAGATGCTGCCGAAATTTTTACCTTTATGGAGATTTGGGGATAATTATGTGTTACAGGACTAATCTTGTCTATTAGAAGCTGGGACCGTTACAGTTGGTATCAGAGCGTGGTTTAGGCAAGGTTAGCATAGATAGATGTAGCATGCGGGAACTGATTATGTAATTATGTGTAATTTGTATGTATGCTTGGGTAAGTTAGACAAGGGGTATTGGGGAGATGGTAGAATCTTAAGGGTATTTGACCCTGAAATGTATGGTATTTAACTGTTCTCTACATTTGAATTTTGGTACCCGCATACCTTAGTTCAAATGGATCCTGCGAAGGGTGCGGGCCCTTTGTACGGAATTCCAGTGGTATGGGACACTGGAAAGGAGAGAACAATCAAAATATCACACAAGTCGGGGTTAAACCAATTGGAAGGACAGTCGAGCCAATGGAAAAATTTATGAAAGATAGGTATGATTAAAGCAGTGATGACTCTCTAACATGTCTTGTTATATGCATACAACTTATTATTTTGAAGGAAATTGGAAGACAGACCGTCTAATGTAAAATCTTTTACTTCAACAGATGGGAGATTCTGAGACGACAGGATCATCCTCCAGTGGATCGGGTCAGAAAGTCTGAGTTGGATGGCGGATCACATGGATTGGGATTTCGAATCCGATGAGACTGATCCAGCCATCATCTTTAATGGCCCCCCAGACAGCAAGGATACAGAGGTTCAACGGGATATGATGATAAAGATGAAATTAGTGAGGCTGAGAGTGCCATAGGGAATATACCCACAACTGTGGACCCGGGAGTCTTGCCCAACGATGAGATGAATCCTGAAGGAAGAATTTTCTTTGGAGGTATTTGGTGGGACTCCAGCTGGGCAGAAGACATGGATCTTTACGATGACCATGAGTATTGTAGGTGTGGAGATGATGCTGTCCTGGAGGAAAAGGAAGAGGACCCTGAGGAGTAAATCCCGAAGAGGAAGAGGACTCTGAGGAAGTAAATCCCGAAGAGGAAGAGGACCCTGAGGAAGAAAACCCAGAAGATGAAGACCCCGAAGAAGAAGAGGACTTTGAGGGAGATGATTCTGTAGGGAACGACAGGGAGGAAAGCTTCTCGGGTTCTAATATAACCCCCTGATAGAGATCTAGGTGGGTGGTATTTTTGGAGGAAATGTTGACTCATATAAGTGGTATATTTTTTTTGGGTGAGAAGGTTATCGTCTATGTTATGTAAGCAATGTGTGTGAACGATGTACCTCATTATAAATGCACTTGTATGTTTTGTAAGAATGTAACATCCCAATGTAAATCTTGTTATGAAAACTTTTTGTGGATAAATGAAACTAGTATTTTATTTTTGGAACTGTTCTGCTTGTTGTCATTTAGTTGCCATTGATAGAGTTTGACTATTCTTTTAGGTATTTATGGACTTAAATTTTCCTCCACCCGATGCCAACTCGGAAGGCGACGTCCCATTGTACAGCGCGATCGGGAGCGTCCATCCCCCGGCAAGTCATGAGTTCATAAGTGAACAATCTAATGCCAACCAGAGAGTTCCAGACAGAATACCGGATTGGCTGGTACAGCTGGCAAATGTAAATAACCCTCGTAGGGCCCTTGAGCAATTTCAAAAGTTAAATCCACCAGCTTTTAAAGGAGGGGTTGATCCAATACAAGCTGAAGAATGGCTCCGTCAGATCGAGAAGATACTTTATGTTATGGAATGCACTGAAAACCAACGGGTATCTTTCACCTCCTTTATGTTCCAAGGGGAGGCTGAGCGATGGTGGGAGATGATTAAAGGTGGGGCTAAGAACTTGGGAAGGAAAATCTCTTGGAACTTTTTAGTTAAAAAGTTCAATGAAAAATACATACCGGGAGTGGTGAAGGACAGACTTGCAATGGAATTTTAAGACCTAAAGCAGGAACAATTGACGGTGAGCCAGTATGAAGCTAAATTTACTCAACTGTCTAGATATGTGAGAAACTGGTGTCTGAAGAGGAGGATAGGATAAAAAGATTGGTTAGGGGCTTGAAGCCTGAAATCAGGAGTAAACTGATCCCTTTCCAACTACAAGTTTATAGCCAAGCTGTGGAGAAGGCACTGGAAATTGAAAGGGACATGCAAGAAAGCCAAGAGGTAAGGACCAGGGAACTACCTTTCTTAAAGCGCCCCCGGTATACTAATGCGCCGAACTTTGGAACTCATCCCGTGAGGTCCGACAGAGGTACTGGATCTTCCTTTATGCCCGCCCAAGGGACCAGGGTGAACTCATGGCCCAAGAGTAAGGGATTGCCCCATTCGGCGTTACCAATGTCCTCTCAACGCTCTAGCTTTGCGGGAAACCAGTGGTGTCCAAGGTGTAACCGAAGTCACACTGGCAGTTGTTCTATCGGTAAACAATGCTTTGTTTGTGGCAGGATGAGTCACATGAGGAGAGATTGCTCAACTTTACACGGATATCCAGGAGCTAGTAGGGGAACAGGAAGACCGACCATGGGCATCGCCCCATCAGCAGGAGGACAAGCTACCGCCTTTCGGCAACCTTTCAACAGGACTCGCTCAGTCATGACTCAAGCATCAGTACAACAACCCAGAGCTCAAGGAAGAATGAATGCAATAACTCCGCAGGAGGCTCGAGCATCCAATGCAGTGGTGGAAGGTACCGTCTCTGTATCTGAAAATATTGCTCGAGTATTATTTGATCCCGGTGCTACCCACTCATTTATTTCTTCATCATTTGCTACAATAATTAACAAGGAACCCGAACCTATGAATTATCAACTAGTGGTGTCACCCCTGTAGGCGCAAGAGTGACCACTAGCGAATACTATAAGGGATGTGAAATCATTACAGGAGAAATGAAAACACAAGCAGACCTGACTAAGTTAGGAGAAATGGAATTTGACATCATCCTAAGAATGGATTGGTTGTCAACATATCGGGCTCATGTAGACTGTCATCAGAAGAGAATAATTTTTAAGTTGGAGGGAGCTCCAGAAAGAGTTTACGAAGGGGTGAAGAATAAAATTTGCACTCCAATCATTTCTGCCCTAAAGGCCACTAAGTTATTGAGGAAAGGGTGTCAAGGATTTCTAGCAACCCTTATTGGTGAGGAAGACATGATGATAAAAATTGAAAATATAGAGGTTGTAAGAGAATATCCTGATGTTTTTTCGGAGGATCTACCCGCTTACCCCCAGATAGGGAAGTAGAATTTTTCATTAATCTTCTACCAGGGACAAGTCCCATATCCAAGGCACCCTATAGAATGTCGCCCGCAGAAATGAAAGAATTGAAGGACCAGCTACAAGAGTTACTAAGTCTCGGGTTTTATTCGGCCGAGTGCATCACCTTGGGGTGCTCCTGTATTATTTGTTAAGAAGAATGATGGGAGCATGAGGCTGTGTATAGATTATCGCGAACTGAACAAGTCACTATCAAGATCGATATCCATTGCCGAGGATTGATGACCTTTTTGATCAACTTCAGGGTGCCAGCATATTTTTCAAGATAGATCTAAGATCAGGATACCATCAATTAAAGATTAAGCCGGAAGATGTTTCTAAGACGGCCTTTCGGATCAGATATGGCCACTATGAGTTTTTAGTGATGCCATTTGGCTTGACCAATGCTCCAGCAGCATTTATGGACTTGATGAATAGAATTTTCCAGCCATACCTAGATCAATTCGTGGTGGTGTTTATTGATGACATACTAATCTATTCAAAAAGCAAAGAAGATCATGAAAGACACTTAAGGATAGTATTACAATTACTGAGAGAGAAGCAACTTTATGCAAAGCTTAAGAAGTGTGAGTTCTGGCTGAATAAAGTTGGATTCTTGGGTCACATCATAGATAAAGAAGAATATCAGTGGACCCTGCGAAGATCGAGGCGATTAAGGAATGGCCTCGACCTACCAATGTCACGGAGGTGCGAAGCTTCCTAGGATTGGCTGGATATTACCGGAGATTTGTAGAAGGATTCTCCAAGATAGCTGCATCCTTATCCCAGTTAACCAAGAAAGGCCTCAAATTCTATTGGGGAGATGATCAGGAGAAAAGCTTTCAAGAACTAAACGATAAGCTAACATTGGCTCCAATCTTAGCCATGCCCATTGGAACCGACGGTATGTTGTATTCAGTGATGCGTCGAAGTCAGGACTGGGGTGTGTGTTGATGCAGCATGGAAGAGTAATTGCATATGCTTCTAGACAACTAAGGAACCATGAGAGAAATTACCCAACCCATGACCTCGAGCTAGCTGCAGTCATTTTTGCCTTAAAAATTTGGCGACACTACCTTTATGGAGTATCATGTGATATATATACAGATCATAAGAGCTTAAAATATATCTTTACCCAAAAGGATTGAATATGCGTCAAAGAAGATGGTTGGAGTTGATGAAGGATTATGATTTGGACATTCATTATCACCCTGGGAAGGCCAATGTGGTGGCTGTTGCTCTGAGTAGAAAGTCTGGAGGATCCTTTGCTGTATTGTTAACCCAGCAATCGGACTTGTTACGAGAGATGGAGACAATGCAACTTGAAATTCATATAAGAGGACCCCGGTGTGGAACGAACTAGATAAATCAAGTTAGCATTGGCTTCGACCTCTATGAAGAAATCAAGGAAGCACAAAGAGGGATGATCAGACAGCTAAAAATTTGAAAGGGTGCAAAGAGGTGAAACTCAAGATTTTACCATTGCTAAGGACTTGCTAAAAAGGGAAGCCGAATATATATACCTCCAGATTTTAAGCTCAAGGAGCGAATTTTAACTGAAGCCCATTGCACCCCTTATACCACACATCCTGGAGCAACCAAGATGTATCAGGATCTACGGACAAATTTTTGGTGGGAAGGAATGAAAAAGGACATAGCTAATTTTGTGCAGAGATGTTTGATATGCCAACAAGTTAAGGCTGAATACAAGAAGCCTTCGGGGCTCCTCATGCCTTTGCAAATCCCTGAATGGAAGTGGAGCAACATTACTATGGATTTTGTGACAGGGCTCCCTAGATCCTCACAAGGATATGATGCCATATGGGTGATAGTTGACCGACTCACAAAGTCCGCTCATTTCCTACCCATCCGAATGAACTATTCGATGGATAGGTTAGCCCAGATCTACCTCCGAGAGATAATCAGGATTCATGGCGTTCCTGAGACAATTGTGTCAGATCGAGACCCTTGGTTCCAGTCAAGGCTGTGGATCAGTCTATCCCAAGCTTTGGGCACTAAACTGCACCCAAGTACAGCTGCGCATCCCGCAAACTGACGGACAGTCAGAAAGAACTATTCAAATATTGGAAGATATGCTGAGAGCTTGTGTGTTGGATTGCGAGGCAATTGGGATAGATACCTACCATTAGTAGAGTTTGCATATAACAATAGTCATCAATCCACTATTGGGATGCCGCCATTTGAAGCCTTGTACGGTAGGAAGTGTAGATCTCCGATTTGTTGGGAAGAGATGGGAGACCGAACATTGTTCGGAACTGATATAGTGCAAGAAACAACAGAGAAAATCCGATAATAAGGAAGAGAATGAAAGCGGCCCAAAGCAGACAGAAGACATATGCAGATCAGCACCGGAGACCCTTGGAGTTTGCAGAGGGCGACAAAGTTTTCTTGAAGATATCACCCATGAAAGGAATAATACGGATTGGCAAACGGAATAAGTTAGACCCCCGTTATATTGGGCCCTTTGAAATATTGGAAAGAATTGGACTTCTGGCCTACCGGTTAGCCTTACCACCAGAGATTGAGAAAATACATAACGTATTTCATGTGTCACAATTAAGAAAATACATACCAGATCCGAACCATGTCCTTAGATACTCACCACTGCAACTCCAAGAGGACTTATCATCTACGGTGGAGCCGGTTCAAATTCTAGACCGTAAGGAGAAACAACTGCGAAGCAAAGCAATCCCTTTAGTAAAAGTATTGTGGAGAAGTAAAGAGCTCGAAGAAACTACCTGGAACCAGAGGAAGAGATGAAGCAAACCTACCCACAACTTTTCCAAGGTACGTCAGGCTTCGGGGTCGAAGCTCCCTTTTAGGAGGGTAGAAATGTAACAACCAAATTTTTTTTCTAATTAAAATTTTATTTTATTTTGAATCTCTCCTCATCCTAATTATAAAGAATTGTTGTTAAATGTTTTATCTAAAGTAGTTACCCTCAATTTTTCAATAACAACAATTTAAGCCTAATTAGGTGACCCACTCCCCTTTTTTTTTCTTTATTGAATTATGGTGATTGAGGATATATGGCATGAAGGTATAAGTACATGTGTATATGTACAAATTAGTGACATTAATAACAGTGAGAGTTGGCATGAAATTGTAACCTAACCCATTTCTCTTAACCAAATCATGTTATTACCCTAATTTTAGGATTAGGGGTAGGTATGCATGCTTGGGGGGGGATCAAGGGCTAGGAATGCATTGAGGAAAGTGAGTCCAAGTGGCAACAAGAGAGAGAGCCCTCCCCCACCTTGTAAATTGCACCAAATGTAGGTTTGACTACCCATTTTACCCTCATCTTCATCCTCCATCAGATCTGAAAATTTCTCTCCTCTCCAAAATGGAGAACTTGGAACCCTAAACAATTCCCTTCTCCTCTCAAAAAAATTTCTGAAGTAGAACACCCTCTCTAGACTAACTCTCATCCCTTACCACTCCTATTCCACCCTAGATCAAAGCCACACGAAGGGGGAAAAGGACCCACGCGCGCGCGCGCACAGCAGCAGCAGCACACGCCGCGCGTACTACTGGCTGGCCGCGGACGCGCGGTCGGAGAGAGGAGGTGCGCGCGGAGGAAGGGGGGAGGCCGGATCTTGGAAGGGGGGCTCGGGGGTGATTTGGGGGAGTCTACCACTACTATTTAGGGATTTTTTAGAAGCCTAAACTTGCATTTCCAGATCAGAATTCAAGGCAAGAAGGGGGTTTTTGTGAAGAAGGAAATCCAAGAATTTGTGTAGAGGCCTATCTACACAGGTGAGTAAACCTAAACTATTAGGTAGCTATACATCAAATTAAAAGGAGTAGGAAATTTTTAATCATGTATAGATGAACCAAAAGTGTTTTTAATTCGCTGTTTTGTGATTATTAGTAAGCTAAATGAGACCTAGTTGGGTATTACTTAGTTTTTACTTCTCTAATTTATCATGTGGTGAAATGCATGTGTAGGATATGTGTTTAACTTGCTAATCATGCCTAGGTGAGTTAATTTAGTATGACAATTCGCTGTTTTGTGATTATTAGTAAGCTAAATGAGACCTAGTTGGGCATTACATAGTTTTTACTTCTCTAAATTATCATGTGATGAAATGCATGTGTAACATACGTGTTTTAACTTACTAATCATGCCTAGTGGTGGAATGCATGTGTAAGACATACGCTAAATGAGACCTAGTGGTGGAATGCATGTGTAAGACATACATCTTAACTTGCCAATCATGCTTAGATAAGCCAATTTAGTATGATAATTCGCTGTTTTTCTTTATTAATATCATGATAGTCAACTCGATATGTACGTTGCATAATCGTTACCTCTCTTAAATAGAAATGATGGAAACCATGTGTGAGGTGTATGATCCATACCAATATCACTCCATGAATGACAAGCTATGGACATCAAGTCTTATGTTATGTCTACTCAAATGAAAGGGGAAGACCCCTCCTTACACTATGGCGTTGTGTTAAGCATTAACAAGTAAATGGGAATAATGCATGTATTCATGTAGGGTTAAATGTGACATGACATGACTTTACCACGATGTTGGAGACCACCAAGCACATGCCTTCTTCCCTCTTGTTATGCATAAATTGTGTGTATGACGTGTATGTTAGCCTTTAAATTTCTTGCTAAGAGCATAATGATTTAACTATATATGCATACATGTATGCTTCAAGGAGGAAGGGACCGGGCAGGAGCCGGTAGGAGGGGGAAGACGGGACTTGACATATATAAGTATGAGTATACTACAGGGAGGAAAGGACCGGGCGGAGCCGGTAGGAGGGGGAAGATGGGGAATTTATTCATTATATATATACATGAACGATAAAAGGAGGAAGGGGCCGAGCGGGAGCCGGTAGGAGGAGGAAGACGGGGACTTTCATTTAATTTGAAAATCATGTAAAAGTAAGCTGTCAAGTCTTATCCCATATTGGTAATATTTGTATTAACCTAGAATGTCACACTCAGTAAATAGTGAACCGGGTTGATGTGGAAGGACAAGTCCACAATAACTTACACGCATATTCATGTAAGTAATTCACTTTGTGTTATAGCGGAATGTAACTCTATGGGGTGGAGACATGTAGACCCCAAATGTATAGGGCCTAACATGTAAGTTAAGGTAGAGGATTATATCGTCTCATGGACTTAGTTGTAAACTACCTCTTTTTAGAATGTGCGGTTTATGAAATTACTGTATCAGCACCCTTTGGCATGGTTTTATTTTCTTTCCATCTTTTCAGGTTTGGATAAGGGTAAAGGACCACTCTAGCCGGAAGGATTAAATTATGGAATGTATGGCATATTATTGTGTCATTTTGATTGTCTCTTATTATATAAATATGTATGTATAGGCTCTACTTAAGACTTTTTGTGGATAAATCATGTTGTGGTGCACTCAGTGTATAATTGTCCTTGTGGTGTTTTGAAACTAGGGGCTTATATGTACTGTAATATGTTGGAACCATGGACTCCGTTCATATGTAATGTTCAAGAACTTTGAATGGCAACTATGCATGGGAGTATTATGTTAGGAATTAAATTCTTGTGGTTACATGCTGATTAGATACATCTAAGAAGGAGAATGCAAGCTTATGATATATGTATATAGTTGAGATGAGTGTATTGTGCCATGATAAGTAGGCCGTGTGGGCCGAAATCTTTGATGGGAATAAGTGGGTCTTGAGCCGAAATTGTTATTCTATGTATGTGGGAAGAGGCAAAAAGAAGGGAAGATGCTACCGAAATTTTTACCTTTATGGAGATTTGGGGATAATTATGTGTACAGGACTAATCTTGTCTATTAGAAGCTGGGACCGTTACATATTATCACTATCTCTTGCCTTCTTTTTTCTTACCAATTCCACTATTGTTATTATACACACACACAAATGTAACTCAGCCATCAACTAAGAAAGGCTCTCAGCCGGCGGTGACGTGACGCAATCTGTACCATAAAACTCGTAATTTTTATAAGATTCTGCTTTTGAAAAAATTTGTTTATTATTTTTTTATATGCAGATATTAGTTTTTTAAGAATGCGACTAATCTCGCAAGGGTCAATAAAATAGTTTCCAAATTGTTATAAACTGCGACCTTAGTCGCATTCCTCAATTATATTAGATTTGCAACCTTAATTGCAGTCCTTTATTAGATTAATGTTCTGTTCTTAGTAATGTCATATTTTTTTATTAGTATTGCAAGTTGAGTTGCAGTCCTTTCTTATTTCTGTCCTTAATCCAATAATTTTTTGCATTATTTGTAAACGAAGTGAATTATTTTGTTGTAAGAAATAAATTGCATGGTGACA
Source organism: Agave tequilana (assembly GCA_038442645.1). Lineage (NCBI taxonomy): Eukaryota > Viridiplantae > Streptophyta > Magnoliopsida > Asparagales > Asparagaceae > Agave > Agave tequilana. The sequence continues at coordinate 81,724 of JAVJIF010026438.1, forward strand.
TGTCTGAAAGCAAAATGAATTTCCAGAACAGTAATAATAAGTTTTATATGTGACTGTTGATATTTCAAAGATTTGATAAAAGACAATTAAATATTTAATTGAAGTAATAGTAAGTTTAAGGCGGAAGAACCACAAGACTACTTATTTCTAGAATTTTATGAAATAAATTATAAATTAACTTTTATTGACTTTTTTCAGATATTAAATTTTACTATGTTGCATCACTTTACTTTATCCCTATAAATTTTACCATTATTTAAGGACTGTGATAAAGGTCGCAGTAACAGAGTAGATAGGATTTTGATGACTGCAATGAGGATCGCAGTCGTAATATAGAATTGAAAGTTGTGTTATATGACGATTGTGATCATGGTCGCTGTGCTAATCTAGTTTGATAATATTTAAATGTATGTGTACTGTGACATTGATCGCAGTTCTGATGTACAATGAGAACTAAGTATTTTGAGTACATAATGCTACTATAGTCGCAGTTCATTTAAAATGATATGAGTTATAGTACAATATGACTGTCAATATTTATAATACATGAATATATTTGTCATCAAATTATTATGTAAATTATACGTATAAATGAGAAATGCAACCATGATTACAGTCTTTATAAAACCACTTTTTTAAAGTTTATGCGAACACTGCGAATTAAAAAGCATGAAAGTTACATACTTGCACATGTAATTGAAGAACATTTTCAGAAAAAGGAAATTCTTATAAAAATGAGCATTAAAAGCTTTAAAAAAGAAGACAAAAAGTGATTATCAATAATAGAAATACTAATCCTCATCATCACCATCATAATCAAAATTGTCTTTTCAATTCTCATATTCCTCTTCCTGCTCGCTTTCCCTTTTTCTCCCTTATCGACTTCCTCGCTCTCCCGCTCGCTCTCCTTCTCTTTTGAAGGGTATTTTGATTCGTCGATAAACTCTCAGAATGGGTTGTCTGGATCAAGTTCCTCCTCCGATTCGTATCGAGAAGAACCTTTTAGAGGACATGCTGGGAGAAAGCATGTCTTCAGCATCAGAGGACATACTTTTATCAAGTATGTTTTCGTCAAGTGGCAAGGATAAGCTCCTCACCATGCCCAAAAAATCTTGATCCTCCTCATGAAGAGTAGGATCAGAAGCATCATTAATTGACGAAAGAAGATAGTTAAAAGGAGAGAAGTCCAAACTGTTATCGATTCACTAGACTCCCTTGGAGAAAGAGAACATGTGGCAGAATAAGTGAAGTTGAAATCAGATTGTTCAGAGGAAGAAGATTCGAAAGACATGATTCAAGGATAATTGCTGGAGGAAGTTTAGAAATCAAATCAAAAAAGAAAAGCACAAATATTTTTTTTCTAAAAATCAGATCTTTAATATATATTACATTACAGAAAAACAAAAACCATACCCTAAAATGACGTTTATAGTAATAATAAGTATTAGAGGTGATGGTTGAGTATTCGAAGAAGAGATAAAAATAATTAAATATTTAATTTAAGTAATTATGTCGGAAGAACCCCAGAGTACCATTTTTTTATAAATTATGATGTGAACTTTTAATTAGCTTTTTATAGAATGTTTCTTTCCAGATTTTTTAATTTTCGTATAATACACCTCTTTCCTTTATCTAGAGTAATTTTATTAGTATTTTTTGAGACGCTTGTTGTATCATGGTAGATAGGGTATTAATGACTGTGGCTAGCTCGCGGTCATAATATAATTTTATAACTTATTTTATACAAGTACTGCTATCACGATCGCAATGCTATCTACTTTGTTAAGACTGAGTTTATTAGCACTATGACCTTTGTCGCATTTTATAAACGAAAGAGTCTGTAATATGTGGATTATAATTAAGGACTGTGAATGAGGTCGTAGAGTTTTAACGATAGCAATTTTTATTTTTTATTCTTGTACTGCGAACTTGATTGCAGTTCATATGTGCAATGAGAACTAGCCATTTCTGACTTCATATTGCGACCATAGCCGCAGTTCATTTAAATAGCATTTCTAAGTAAAATTTGACTTTCATTTTTGTCTCAGTTATAACAATATCTGATTTATAATTAATAGTATATTAAATAGCTTATTTCTAAAGACTGCGACGTTAGTCGCATTTAAAAACAAAAGTTATATAAGACAGCGATCAAGGTTCTAATTTCTAACACTTTAATTTTGAAAGACTGTGACTTTGATCGCAGTATTCTTAAAACAAACAAATTAAAAAAACTCAAAGTAGTAGTCTATAGCTTAAAATATTTTAAATAATTTATTTAAAAATTATTAATTTTAAAAATTGCGACTTTGAGTTGCAGTCTTCTTTAAAGAAAAAAGTTAAAAAACTGGAAGTTGCTGTTTAAAGTTTGAAATATTTTAAAAACTCCTTATTTATTTCAAATTATTATTTTCAAACATTGCGACTTTGATCACAGTTTTTTAAACAAATAATTAAAAAAGCAAGTAAAGTAACAATAATAGTTAAACTGTGATCAAAATCGCTTTTTACTCCAAATCAGTATTTTTCGATTTAATCTCATTCATTATAAAAGAAATTTTTTGCTCGGTATTTTCTTCAATGAAATTTCTCTGCAAATCACAATTTTTTTTGCTCCGTAAATATTTGTGTAGGATGAGTTTTTTGCTAGGTTAAAATTAGAACTTAGAGTATTTTGGTCAATTGGTATAG